>ML269020.1:2363-12972 GCA_005239495.1 Nicotiana undulata
TGTGAGGATGCGTGATGGGCAGAGTGACTGTGGGGATTCCTGATGGGCAGAGTGATTGTGAGGATGCCTGATGGGCAATGGTTACGATAAATGATTTTGGCCCGAGGGGCAGTTTTATGAAAGATTTTACTGAGTTTTCAAACTATGATTTACTTCGTTTTCACACTGGTTTTACTGAGAGTTTTACTGAGATATACTGATATTGCACTTGTTTCGAAGGTTTTTCTGAAAACTGATTTCGAACTCATTATTTGATGAATACTACGTGGTGACTTGGTGTTTTACTGGTTTGTGGAATTGTGTACATGTTCTGTGTGTTTATATTACTCAGACTGTGATTTATTTTCATTACTACTGAGTTGGCGTACTCATAAAGACTCCCTGTGCCTCTGTGCACAGATCCAGGTACGAGCTCGCAGCAGTAGCTGACGCAGGTTCGTTAGCAGCAGTCACGGGATTTCGAGGTAGCTGTTCAGCGTCCACAGCTTCTCCATTTCCCTTCCTTATTTAGTTTAGCATTTGATTCAGAGACATATGTTATAGTTTTAACAGAGTTAGATTTATTTATTCTTAGATGCTTGTGACTATTGACTCCAGTTCTTGGGAGGTTGTTAGACTATTATTGGGACGTTAAGACTTATTTCTATAAATTATGATGTGGTTGCTTGCTTATTATTTAATTGTGAACTATTTTAATTGAACAAAAGCGTAGCAATATGATGGTTGGCTAGCCTAGTTCCACGATAGGCGCCATCACGGCCTGTTAGGATTTGGGGTCGTGACAATAGGTTCATTGCATCCTTTAATGTCATCTCTACGAACACTATTTATATTCCACTCACTATCTCAAGAACGTTGTTCATGCCATGAACTAGGGTTTATGAAATCAATTATCAGACCAAAGTAACTTGAAACAACTATTATAATTACTCTCACCGACTCATAAGAAATGAGTTTGAATATAACGACCCGGTCGGTCGTTTTGAGAGTTAGAGCCCTGGTCCCCTAATAACTTCTTCTCCCATGCCTTATTATGTTAATGGAACTTGTCGGAGCGTTGAGCAGTGGAATTCGCAGTGATTTTGGTCATATAGTCCTTTAAGGTGAATTTCAACTTTAGAAAATGAGTCGTAGCTAGAGCTGTGTGAAGACGGATCCGGAATGGAATTCTGTCAATTTCGTTAGCTCCGTTGAGTGATTTCGGGGTTAGGAGCGTGTTCGGAATATGTTTTCGAGGTCGGATATAGATTTAGGCTTGAATGTGCGAAAGTTAGAATTTTGGCGATTTCGGCCGATAGGTTAGATTTTGATATAGGACTCGGAATGGAATTCCGAAAGCGGCATCAGGTCCGGAATGTCATTTATGACCAGTGTTCAAAATTTGAGGTCATTCGGATGAGTTTAGACGTGTTTCGGCATCGAATGTGAATTCTTGAAAATTCCTAAGTTCTTAGGCTTGAATCTATGCATATTTGAGTATTTTGATGTTATGGGACGCGTTTTTAAGGCTCTACCAAGTTCGAATAAGGTATCTGGGTTAGTTGGTAGGTTTGGTTGAGGTCCCAGGGCCCTCGGATGATTTTCGGATGCTCAACAAGGTGGTTTTGGACTTAATAAAACATAAGATTTTTCTACAGCTGGTTTCCTTCTATGCGTTCGCGTAGAGGTCACCGTGAACTCATAGGCTATTTTGGGCTCAGGAATTTTAAAGCTTCACGTTCGCGGGCAGTAGGGTGCATTCGCGTAGTTGAGGCTGGTTCTTCATTGCGGACGCGGGGTATTGGTCGCGTTCGCATAGGTCTAGCAGGGGTCCCAGGGGTCAGGGGTCAGTTACCCTTCACGTTCGCATATATGGGACCGCGTTCGCGAAGGCTTAGGGATTTGCTGACCGCGTTCGCGGGTCCCTCACCGCGTTCGCATAGTGTATTTTCTGGGCCATAAATTTTTACCTTTCGCGTTCGCGGTGGACCCTCCGCGAACGCATAGAACAAATACCTGGGCAGACTATTAAATATCCAATTCGAAGGTTTAAGCCTATTTTCACAATTTTTGAATTGTGGGAGCTCGGGAGAGGCGATCTTTGAAGAACTTCTCACTTGGGTATTCTTGGTAAGTGATTTCTAACCATCATAGGTTAATTTCCATGATCCTAATCCTAAATTCCACCCTTAATTTCGAGAATTTTGAGTAGAAACTTGGGGAAAAAATGAAGAAACTTCTTAGACCAAATTTTGGGTTTTTGATTGAGTATTTGACCTCCGATTTGAGAGATTGTTATATGGTTAGACTCGTGGGGGAATGAGTGTTCGGGAAACATAAATTTTACCCGATTCCGAGACGTGGGCCCGAGGGGCGTTTTGGTCAAAATTCATAATTTCGCGTATTAGCATCGAATTAATTAGTTACTTTGATTTCTTGAAATGATATTTACAATATGCAATCGAATTGAATAGATTTGGGCCACCTGTAGTTGGATACTCGTGGCAAAAGAGTGGTACAGAGTTGATTTACGCAGTCGAGGTAAGTGGCTTGCCTAACTCTGTGTTGGGGATGTTTCCCTTAGGCATTTTAACTGATTTTTCACTATAAAAACCCCGTGTACGTGAGGTGACGGGTGCGTGAATGGGTTATTTTACTGGATTTCCTTCGTTCTTTCTATGTCATACCTCATTTTTCATTCTATTATTATTGTGATCGTTTTGAACTGAGTAGCAACTTAAGATTTAAACACGTCAACCGATTTTACCTGATTTTTTAGTCACTACTACTATTTGAACCTTGATGAAGTATTTTACTCTATATTGCCTACTTTTTTCATAAACTATTGAATTACGCTGCATCCGTTATACATCTTGCATGGCATATTTAAATTGGGACTACGGACCGAGATCCGGGAGCTTTCCCCCTGTATTGCATAGCATATCTAAATTGGGACTACGGACCGAGATCTGGGAGCTTTCCCCTTGTACTGCATTGCATATTTACGTTGGGACTACGGGCTGAGACCCGGGAGCATTCCCCATGTATTGCATTGCACGATTATCTATTAAGTTATATGTTGTGTTGAGTTGAGGGCTACTTTACATTATTCCTTCTAGCTTTATTTTAAATTTTCGTTAAGTATTTCTATTTGTTTGCAACTGTTAAATTATAACTGTTCTATTTGCAACCTCCGTAGAGCCTCAATCTTACCTCGTCACTACTTGACTGGGTTAGGCTTGGCACTTACTGAGTACCGAATGTTGAGTACTCACACCCTTCTGCGCATGTTTTCCCCATGTGCAGATCCAGGTACCAGTACGCAGTACCGAGGTTAGGAGAAACAGCAGCTTTTGGAGACCGTGAGGTATTTCTGCCGCGTCCGCAGAACCTTTCGAGTCCCTTTCCTTAACCTAGTATAGTCATAGTACTTAGACATAAATACTTTCCAATTTCGTTGTATAGAGCTATAGTATACAGCTTGTGACGTTGTTGATATTCCTGGTTTTGGGCAGAGTAAAGCTGTAAATGCCGAGCGGCACAGTTTAATAGTATTGTTTTTGCTTTATCCTCTATTATTGTGTTGTTTTTACATTTTGATTTCCGCACATCTTAGGCTTACCTAGTCGTATAGACTAGGTGCCGTCACGAAACCCTACGGAGGGAAATTTGGATTGTGACAAGTTGGTATCAAAGCCTCTAGGTTCATAGGAGTCACAACATCACAAGCCGGTTTATTAGAGTCTCGCAGATCGGTGCGGAGACGTCTGTATCTATCTTCGAGAGGCTATGTAACTGTTAGGAACAATCGTACTTCTTGGAATCACTTCTCGTGCTGGTTGTTGTTACAAAAAATTTCAAACTCTATTATATTCTTGCTTAAAGATGGTTCGCACTCGCACTAGACGCACTGACGATCAGGAACCCGAGGCCCCAACTAGAGCCTCTAGAGGCAGGGTTCGGGGTATAGGACGAGCACGCGGTGCAGTCCGAGCACTGGCTAGAGTAGTGGCAGAGGATCCCCTAGCAGCTGCAGTTGGAGGGGCACCAGAGGTCCCTACTGTCACTCCAGCCCTCCAGGAGACTTTTGCCCAGTTCATGAGTGCATTCAGCACTCTGTCTTAGGCAGGACTACTCCCGATAGCCCCAGCCACATCATAGGCCAGGGGAGAGACACAGACTCCCGCAGCCCGTACTCCTGAGTAGAGGGTTCATATGGGGCAGGTTCCAGAGTATATCCCTATGCCTCCAGCCGCTCCAGTTCAGCATGAGGCCAGAGCAGCTGCATCGGAGTCTGAGAAGCTCCGTCTTGAGAGGTACAAGAAGTACCACCCACCTAAGTTCAGCGGATTAGCTTCAGATGTCGCTCTGGGTTTTCTTGAGGGATGTCATCACATTCTCCGCACTATGGGTATCGTGGAGACGAGTGGGGTCTCATTCACTGCTTTCCAGCTGAGGGGAGCAGCTTATCAGTGGTGGCGTGCTTTTGAGTTGAGCAGTCCGGACGAGGCAGCTTCACTTACTTGGGCTCAGTTCTCAGAGATGTTCCTACTTGAGTTTGTCCCTCAGAGCCTCAGGGATGCTTGGCCTGCAGATTTTGAGCAGTTACGTCAGGGTACCATGACTGTGTCGGAGTACGCGGTCCGTTACAACGATTTGGCTCGTCATGCACTAGCTTTGGTTGCCACCGTCAGAGAGAGGGTTAGACGCTTTATTGAGGGACTCCACCCCAGTATTCGGACCAGCATGGCCAGAGAGCTGGAGACAGATATTGCTTACGAGCAGGCCGTGAGTACTGCCCGGAGGATTGAGACTATGCTAGCCTGGGACAAGGAGGAGAGAGAGGCCAAGAGGTCTCGGGAGACTGGTCACTTTTCAGGAGTTCGTGCACCTGCAGCACGCTTTGGTAGGGGTTTGGTGAGTCGCCCCATTCATTCAGCTCTCCCAGCAGCCAGTGGTATTCCAGCTCCTCCTAGATCTCAGGAGCCTTATTATGCACCACCATTATCTCAGGTGCCTTCGGCTCGAGGTGCTATCACTGGTCAGTCCAGCAGGCCAACTCAGAGTCAGCAGCAGCCGTCACGACCTCCGAGGGGTTGCTTCGAGTGTGGTGAACCTCGTCATGTAATCAGAGATTGCCCCAGAGCTAGGAGGGGTGCACCACCTCAGACATATTAGGTTCCACACCTTCCACCAGGTCCTCCAGCTATTCTTCCATCCCCAGCTGCCACCCCACCATCTCAGGCAGCTCGAAGTGGAGGTCGGGGAGGTTGAGGTCGCCCTAGACGGGGAGGCCAAGCCAGATATTATGCCCTTCCAGCCAGATCCAAGGCTATTGCTTTAGATTCAGTCATCACAGGTATTGTCCCCGTTTGTCATAGGGACGCATCAGTATTATTTGATCCAGGTTCCACATATTCATATGTGTCTTCTTATTTTGCCTCACATTTGGGGATATCTCGGGATTCTTTGAGTTCCCCCATTTATGTTTCCACTCCGGTGGGAGATTCTCTTGTTGTGGACCGCATATATCGGTTGTGTTTGAATGTTATTAATGGTTTTGAGACCAGGGCTGATTTATTATTACTCTGTATGGTAGATTTCGATGTTATCTTGGGCATGGACTGGTTGACGCCCCACTATGATATTCTTGATTGTCACGTCAAAACCGTGATGCTGGCTATGCCAGGACTACCGAGGTTAGAGTGGAGAGGTTCTTTAGAGTATACTCCACGTCGAGTCATTTCTTTCCTTAAGGCCCAACGGATGGTTGAAAAGGGGTGTGATGCGTATTTGGCTTATGTGAGGGATACTAGTGTTGAGACCCCTACAGTTGAGTCAGTCCCAGTTATGAGGGACTACCCTGATGTTTTTCCAGCTGATCTTCCGGGTATGCCGCCCGACAGAGACATTGATTTTGGCATTGATTTGTTGTCGGGCACTCAGCCCATTCCCATTCCTCCCTATCGCATGGCTCCTCCTGAGTTAAAGGAGTTGAAGGAGCAGTTGCAGGAGTTGCTTGACAAAGGTTTCATCAGGCCCAGTGTATCACCTTGGGGTGCTCCGGTGTTATTTGTGAAGAAAAAGGATGGTTCGATGCGTATGTGCATCGACTACCGGCAGCTGAATAAGGTGACAGTGCAGAACAAGTACCCATTGCCCTGCATTGATGATTTATTTGACCAGTTACAGGGTGCTAGGGTGTTCTCCATGATTGATCTTCGTTCGGGGTATCATCAGTTGAAGATTCGGGAGCCGGATATCCCAAAGACTGCATTCAGGACCAGATATGGCCACTATGAGTTCCTTGTTATGTCATTTGGGCTGACAATTGCCCCAGCAGCCTTAATGCACCTGATGCACAGCGTATTTCGGCCATATCTTGACACTTTCGTCATCGTATTCATTGACGACATCCTGGTATATTCTCAGTCCCGGGAGGACCATGAGCAGCACTTGAGGACCGTGCTTCAGACCTTGAGAGAGAAGAAGCTGTATGCCAAATTCTCTAAGTGTGAATTTTGGCTTGATTCTGTAGCATTCTTAGGCCATGTGGTATCTTTGGATGGGATAAAGGTAGATCCGAAGAAGGTTGAGGCAGTGCAGAGTTGGCCTAGACCGTCTTCAGCTACTGAGATTCGCAGCTTCCTCGGTTTGGCCAGGTATTATCGCCATTTTGTGGAGGGATTTTCATCCATTTCAGCACCCATGACCAGACTGACCAAGAAGGGTGTGCCTTTTATTTGGACTGAGGAGTGTGAGGAGAGCTTCTAGAAGCTCAAGACAGCCCTGACTACAGCTCCAGTGTTAGTACTACCTACCGATTCGGGGTCCTATACCGTCTATTGTGATGCTGTGAGGATTGGCTTGGGGGCGGTGTTGATGCAGGACGGTAGGGTGATTGCCTACGCGTTCAGAAAGTTGAAGGTGCATGAGAGAAACTACCCTGTGCATGATCTTGAGTTGGCAGCGATTGTTCACGCCCTGAAGATCTGGCGTCATTATATATACGGTGTTCCCTGTAAGATATATACGGATCACCGGAGTTTACAGCATATTTTCAAGTAGAAGGATCTCAATTTGTGTCAGAGGATGTGGTTAGAGATACTCAAGGACTATGACATCACTATATTATACCACCCGGGAAGGCCAATGTGGTGGCCGACGCCCTGAGTCACCGGGCGGAGAGTCTGGGTAGTTTGGCATATCTTCGTGCAGCTGAGAGGCCCTTAGCCTTGGATGTTCAGTCTTTAGCCAGTCAGTTCGTGAGATTGGACCTTTCTGAGCCTCACCGAAAATTTGCGTGTGTTGTTGCTCGATCTTCTCTTTATGTCCGCATTTGGGAGCGCCAATATGATGAGCCTGACCTTCGGGTCCTTCGGGATAGAGTCCAGCGGGATGGTGTCAGGGATATGACCATAGCTGATGATGGTGTGTTGAGACTGCAGGACCGTATTTGTGTACCTGATGTAGATGGACTTCGGGAGTTGATTCTTGAGGAGGCACATAGCTCGCGGTACTCCATCCATCCCGGTACCACGAAGATGTATCAGGATTTGAGACAGCACTATTGGTGGCAGAGGATGAAAAGGGATTTAGTGGAGTTCGTAGCCAGATGCCTCAATTGTCAGCAGGTCAAGTGTGAGCATCAGAGACCGGGAGGATTACTTCAGCATATGAGGCTTCCAGAGTGGAATTGGGAGCGGATCACCATGGATTTTGTGGTTGGACTTCCTCGAACTCTGAGGAAGTATGGTGCTATTTGGGTGATTGTGGACCGGTTGACCAAGTCAGCCCATTGACTACATACTCTTCTGAGAGGTTGGCCCAGATCTATGTGCGGGAGATAGTTCGCTTGCACGGTGTGCCGGTATCTATTATTTCAGACCGAGGTCCTTAGTTCACCTCGCATTTTTGGAGAGCCTTGCATAGTGAGTTGGGTACCCAGATTGATCTCAGTACAGCGTTCCACCCTCAGACGGACAGATAGTCCGAGCGCATGATTCAGATTTTGGAGGATATGCTCCGTGCTTGTGTGATGGATTTTGGAGGATCATGGGATCAGTACTTGCCTCTTGCAGAGTTTGCTTATAATAACAGCTACCAGTCCAGCATTAAGATAGCGGCGTTTGAGGCTTTATATGGTAGACGGTGTCGGTCTCCAGTGGGATGGTTTGAGCTGGGCGAGGCTCGATTGTTGGGTACAGATTTGGTCCAGGATGCCTTGGACAAGGTGAAGGTGATTCAGGATAGACTACGCACAACTCAGTCCAGGCAGAAGAGTTATGCAGACCGGAGAGTTCGTGATTTAGCATTCATGGCTGGTGATCGGGTGTTGCTTCGGGTATCTCCTATGAAGGGCGTCATGAGATTTGGGAAGAAGGGTAAGATGAGTCCGAGGTTCATTGGCCCTTTTGAGGTGTTACGGCCGGTTGGGGATGTTGCTTATGAGTTGGCCTTGCCTCCCAACCTAGAAGGTGTTCATCTGGTATTCCACGTTTCCATGCTCCGGATGTATCAAGGTGATCCGGCAAATGTTTTGGATTTCATCTCAGTTCAGTTGGACAAGGATTTATCCTATGTTGAGGAGCCTGTGGCCATTTTGGACAGGCAGGTCAGAAAGCTCAGGTCGAAGGATATTGCTTCAGTCAATGTACAATGGAGGGGTCATCCGGTCGAGGAGGCGACTTGGGAGACCGAGCAGGACATGCGGAGTCATTACCCCCATCTATTCACAGCTTCAGGTATGTTCTCTACTCGTTCGAGGACGAACGGTTTTCTTAAGAGGGGGAGAATGTAATGACCCGGTCATTCGTTTTGAGAGTTAGCGCCCCGATCCCCTAATAACTGCTTCTCTCATTCCTTATTATGTTAATGGAACTTGTCGGAGCGTTGAGCGGTGGAATTTGGAGTTATTTTGGTCATATAGTCCTTTAAGGTGAATTTCTGCTTTAGAAAATGAGCCGTAGCTAGAGTTGTGTGAAGACGGATCCGGAATGGAATTCTGTCGATTCCTTAGCTTCGTTGAGTGATTTCGGGGTTAGGAGCGTGTTTGGAATATGTTTTCGAGGTCGGATGTAGATTGAGGCTTGAATTGGCGAAAGTTAGAATTTCGGCGATTTCGGCCGATAGGTGAGATTTTTATATCGGACTTGGAATGGAATTTCAAAAGCGACAGCAGGTCCGGAATGTCATTTATGACCTGTGTCCAAAATTTAAGGTCATTCGGATGAGTTTAGACGTGTTTCGGCATCCAATGTGAATTCTTGAAAATTCCTAAGTTCTTAGGCTTGAATCTATGCATATTTGAGTATTTTGATGTTATGGGAAGCATTTTTAAGGCTCGACCAAGTTCGAATAAGGTATTTGGGTAAGTTAGTAGGTTTGGTTGAGGTCCCGGGGCCCTCGGATGATTTTCGGATGCTCAACGGAGTTGTTTTGGACTTAATAAAACATAAGATTTTTCTACAGCTAGTTTCCTTCTATGTGATCGCGTAGAGGTCACCGCGAACGCATAGGCTATTTTGGGCTCAAGTATTTTAAAGTTTCGCGTTCGCGGGCAGTAGGGTGTGTTCGTGTAGTTGAGGCTGGTTCTTCATCGCGGACGCGGGGTATTGGTCGCGTTCGCATAGGTCTAGCGGGGGTCAGGGGTCAGTTACCCTTCGCGTTCGCATATATGAGACCGCGTTCGCGAAGGTTTAGTGATTTGCTGACCGCGTTCGTGAGTCCCTCACCGCGTTCGCATAGGGTATTTTCTGGGCCATAAATTTTTACCTTTCGCGTTCACGGTGGACCATCCGCGAACGCATAGAACAAATACCTGGGCAGACTATTAAATATCCAATTCGAAGGTTTAAGCCTATTTTCACCATTTTTGAATTGTGGGAGCTCGGGAGAGGCGATCTTTGAGGGACTTCTCACCTGGGTATTCTTGATAAGTGATTTCTAACCATCATAGTTTAATTTCCATGATCCTAATCCTAAATTCCACCCTTAATTTCGAGAATTTTGAGTAGAAACTTGGGGAAAAAATGAAGAAACTTCTTAGACCAAATTTTGGGTTTTTGATTGAGTATTTGACTTTCGATTTGAGAGATTGTTATATGGTTAGACTCGTGGGGGAATGAAGGTTCAGGAAACGTAAATTTTACCCGATTCCGAGATGTGGGCCCGAGGGGCGTTTTGGTCAAAATTCCTAATTTCGCGTATTATGCTTCGAATTAAATTAGTTACTTTGATTTCTTGAAATGATATTTACAATATGCAATCGAATTGAATAGATTTGGGCCACCTGAAGTTGAATACTCGTGGCAAGAGAGTGGTACAGAGTTGATTTACGCAGTCGAGGTAAGTGGCTTGCCTAACTCTGTGTTGGGGATGTTCCCCTTAGGCATTTTAATTGATTTTTCACTATAATAATCCCGTGTACGTGAGGTGACGGGTGCGTGCATGGGTTATTTTATTGGATTTCCTTCGTTCTTTCTATGTCATACGTCATTTTTCATTCTATTATTATTGTGATCGTTTTGAACTGAGTAGCAACTTAAGATTTAAACACGTCAACCGATTTTACCTGATTTTTCACTCACTACTACTATTTGAACCTTGATGAAGTATTTTACTCTATATT
>ML269020.1:13088-89880 GCA_005239495.1 Nicotiana undulata
CCTGTATTGCATTGCACGATTATCTATTAAGTTATATGTTGTGCTGAGTTGAGGGCTACTTTACATTATTCCTTCTAGCTTTATTTTAAATTTTCGTTAATTATTTCCATTTATTTGCAACTGTTAAATTATAACTGTTCTATTTGCATCCTCCGTAGAGCCTCAATCTAACCTCGTCACTACTTGACTGGAGTTAGTCTTGGCACTTACTGAGTACCGAATGTGGAGTACTCACGCCCTTCTGCGCATGTTTTCTCCATGTGCAGATCTAGGTACCAGTACGCAGTACCGAGGTTAGGAGAAACAGCAGCTTTTGGAGACCGTGAGGTATTTCTGCCGCGTCCGCAGAACCTTTCGAGTCCCCTTCCTTATCCTAGTATAGTCATAGTACTTAGACATAAATACTTTCCAATTTCGTTGTATAGAGCTATAGTATACAGCTTGTGACGTTGTTGATATTCCGGGTTTTGGGCAGAGTAAAGCTGTAAATGCCGAGCGGCATAGTTTAATAGTATTGTTTTTGCTTTATCCTCTATTATTGTGTTGTTTTTACATTTTGATTTCCGCACATCTTAGGATTACCTAGTCGTAGCGACTAGGTGCCGTCACGAAACCCTACGGAGGGAAATTTAGGTTGTGACATTGAAGTATTTGGATTACTTTTTTGAAGCTTTTCCTTAAAAATCCAATGTTTGGGAAATTTGGTGTTCTTGAACAACTTGAAATATTTCTAGGGATTTTAAAGAATGAATGATGTTAATAATTGTTAATAGGATGTTATTAACTTAAAATATTCATAAAAACTCACCTTGTATTCTTAAGTAGTCCCCAAGTTTGAATCCACCATGAAAGAATTAATCTTTAGCTATACAAATCCACAAAAATGGCTGCTGCCCGTGACTGCCTTATATAGGCACAGGTGCTTCAGTGAGTTGTACCTTAGGATGTTGTAACGACCCGATCAGTCGTTCCGAGTATTTCGCCGTGTTTCCCCTATTTTCTGCTTCATTATATGTAGGTCAACTCTATGATATTGTGTTAGGTTGGTTGATCCAGGTTCAGAGCGGTTGTGGAGAGAAATGAGACACTTAGTCTCTTAAAATGATTGATTAGTTGGAAAAGTCAACTAGAAGTTGACTTATGGGTGAATGACCTCGGAAAGTGGATTTTATGTTTTTTGGATAGCTTCGTTCGGGGATTTGGTACTTAGGAGTGTGTTCGGAATGTCATTCAGAGGTCCGGGGTAGAATTAGTATTGAATTGGAGAAAATTGGATTTTTGGAGATTTCCGGTCAGCATTGGAACATTAGCTATCAGTGTCGAAATGGAATTCCAGGAATGGAGCAGGTTTGTAGTGTCATTTGGGAGGTGTGTGCAAATTTTCAGGTCATTCGGACGAGGTTTGGTTAGTTTTGGCATCGTTGGTGAAAAGTTTGATGATCCTTAGGCTTGAATCATGGGTTGATTTGGTGTTTCTATGTTATTTTGGGTGTTTTGAGGGTTTGACTAAGTTTGGGTGATCATTTATGACTTTGGGGTACCATTGATTAAGGTCCCGAGGGCCTCGGGATGAGTTCGGAAGGTTGACGGATGAGTTTTTGGCCTTAGAGTGTTGCTGGTGTGAATTGTTCTGTGATTTCTGCATATGCGGAGGAGTGGCCGCGGGTGTGAGTTGGGCATCACAGGAGAGGAAATTGGCCATAAGGTGAAGAACCACAAATGCAGTGATTTGAACGCATCTGCGGGACAACAGGCGCGGTGCTTGGGGTGCAGATGCGGTTGAGTGGACCGCAGAAGCGGTCACGCAGGTGCGGTTTAGCTGGGTAGAACATATAAATAGTAGCCTTCGCGAATTTTGGCTTATTTCATCAAATGTTTATACGGGTGGGAGCTTGTGGGAGTGATTTGAAAAGGGATTTCAAGAAAACATCGTGGAGGTAAGATTTTTGGACCTAAAACGCATTTCTATGGTGTTATTTGATCGATTAGAGGTGAAATTTATGGAAATTAGTGACTAACATTGGGGGATTAAGGCTTGAAGTTCTAGGTCTTGATTTGAAGATTTGAGGGGTCATTTGTATTCGTATTTTGGTGTATTTGGTATGTATGAACTCGTGAGAGTGTAAGGATTCTAGTTTTGTAACTTTCATCGTATTCTGAGACGTGGGCCCTGGGGTCGGGTTTGGCGAATTTTAGAATTTTTGGTTGAATTTGATAATTTTCGAGTGGGCTTTGTTCCTTAGCATATTTCGATGATACAAATATGATTTTTGTTAGATTTGAGCAATCAGAGGTCGAGTTTAGAGGCAAAAGCATTGTGGACTAGGATTTTAGCCGGTTTGAGGTAAGTAACGCCTCCAAACTTGGTTCTGAGGGTTCGAAACCCCGAATTATGTGTTATAGGATTATAATTAAGGTGGCGCACACGCCAAGTGACGGGCGTGCAGGCATGCACCGTGTGATTTATGGCCTAGTTCACCCCATGGGACCGTTTAGTAGCTATTATGGATTAATATCCGCACTTCTATTAATATGGTTAATGTGATCATGCTAGAAATCATGCTAAGTATTATGTTAAGGCTTCACGCCGATATTATTGAGACCTGAGTGGTCATTTATTGCTGTCTTCTCATGTGTTTTAGTGATGTTACATACTCAATCCTGTCATAGCATATCATATCATGTCAGTCTCGGTAATCGTTATTTGACACATCATATCATTGTTCAGGCTAGTATCATGACATTTTGAGCCCGTGTGTGGGAGACTGGAGAGTGATGACTGAGTGAGGCCGAGAGCCTGATATTGAGTGATGGTACGGGATCGGGCCACACACCGTAGCGAGAAATTGATTATGCCTTCGCTGGCTTATTATAGCACTTGGGCTAAGAGGAGCCCATCCGGAGTCTTTACACCCTCAGTGAGCGCATCGATATTTGAGGGATGGATCTTCCCTGGACATGGATCCTTTACGAAATGATGATATTGAGGTATGGATCTTCCGTGGACATGGATCTTGTCCGAATGTTGTATTCCGGAGATGGATCTTCTCCGTAGGGGCTGGATTGGCCTTCCTCAGTAATGAGTGACTACGGTCACATGTGTTTATGTATATTCCGGGATGGATCTTCCCTGGGCCTGAGAGCCATATACAGTACTGAGTGGACTTCTGTGTGAGAGTTGTGAGCACTATGTGCATTTCCACACTATTGATACATTGGCATGTAAAGTATACTGAGTTACACATGCGTTACTGATCATATCTAACACATTCTGTTTTCATTTTCTGTTAGTACTGTGAGCATGTCTAAATTCTGAACATTATTTTTGTTATAATTTCTGTAGTCTGTCACTACCTCTCAGCCCATAGTTTGGGTTCGTTACTTCCGAGTTGGTGTGCTCACGTTACCCCCTGCACCTTGTGTGTAGATTCAGGTGTCCCTGGCCATGGTAGTGCCAGTTGATCATTTTGGTTGCGGATCATTTTCGGAGAGGGTGAGGTAGCTGCTTGGTGATCGTAGACTCGCCTCTCTCATTCCCTATCTTCCTTGTGTATTTTTATTAATTATTTCCAGACAAAGTTGTTTGGTTAAATTTTGGGAACATTTGTAGTATTGGCTCGTGACTTAGTGACACTAGATTTTGGGGATTTCTCTTTTACAGTATTTCAAAGTTGATTATTATCTTTTATTTCGGTCTCTTTGATGGAAAAATGTCAATGTTTAAATTTTTTTAATGATAGAAAACGAGTTGGTTAAAAGTGTAGGCTTGCCTAGTTCCACGATAGGCGCCATCAGGACCGGTGATTTTTGGGTCGTGACAAGTTGGTATCAGAGCCTAGGTTACATAGGTCTCACTAGTCTTGATCAGGTTTAGTAGTGTCTTGCGGAGTGATACGGAGACGTCTATACTTATCTTTGAGAGGCTGCAAAACCTTTAGAAAATCTCACATTCTTGAATTCTTGTCGTGCGGATCCATTTATTCAGCCAAAAGCGTAACTCTTTGAACTCCTTTCATGTATTCGAATGCGCACGTGAATACTCGGTATCAGTTAGGCATCGACGGCTTGTGATTTCAAGGGATGAGGTGCGAGGTGTGAATTATTGGCATATTGATGTCGGTCAGTCTAGAGGACTAGGGATTGGGGTTTTGTTTGTGGCTTGAGTGTTGAGATTTTGATTGTGTAAGCACGTGCATGTGGGACTTATATGTCCGTTTTTATCCTTATTGGTGGGATTTTGTGATTGGGTGACTACGTGGTAAGAGTGATTTGATGGTGAGATGTGTTTAGATTGTACGATTATGACAAAAAGAGTTGGCTGGAGATGTAGCAAGAACTATTGAGTGTTTGACTTCTGCCTTGAGTGAGGACCTCTCATGTAGTATACTTGTGGAAGGAAGTGGAATCTTCCTGTTGCGTTATGAGTTCCTGGTGATGTCTTTTGGGTTGAACAATGCCCCAACAACGTTCATGTATTTGATTCGTAGTGTATTCCAGCCGTATTTGTACCCCTTCATTATTGTATTCATTGATGGCATCCTGGCGTACTCACATAGCCAGGAAGAGCATACTCAGTATTTGAGGATTGTATTATAGAGATTGAGGGAGGAGGATTATGTGAAGTTCTCCAAGTGTGAATTTAGCTTAGTTCAGTAACATTCTTGGGACACGTGGTGTCCACTGAGGGTATCCAGATGGTCAAACGAGTGTGGAGAGAGCCTTCAGAAACTCAAGATTTCTTTGACCATAGCTCCAGTGGTAGTTCTGCCATCAGCTTTATGTTCTTATACTGCGTATCTTGATGCCTCGAGGATAGGCATTGGTTGTGTTTTAATGCAGGAAAATAAAGTGATTGCGTAATAGCTATGATTTTTGGAAGGGTATAGAGAGATATCAGTTTGATGCTAAGTAGGAGGGGTTATCTCCTGCGGGGTGTCCTGAGGTTGCGTGATCCTTATGTTGTTTGTAGAAAGTCCTCGTTTACCAATAAAAGATATATGTTGCAATTTGAGTTTATATCACTTGTGGGAGTTGGCACGACTATTTCAATGGTGACTGTGAGATTTGCAGATAATTGGAGATATTAGGTGGTTTGTGTTGTATGATCTTATGAAGGACTTAGTTGAATCTTACTGTGGTATTGTGGCGGTGATAGCGTATGGGCATTTTGAGCTATTGTATGTCTTGATCTATGGCTTTGAGCCAAGTGGGGAAGCCTGCTAATGGTAAGTTGGTTGCACAATTATGTGGTGTATCGGTGTCAGTTCTAGGTATACTGGTGAATCTGTTATAGCCTGCAAAGGTGGAGTTTGAGAATGACTCGAGTAATAGAAACATTTGGATACAGGTTGTAATATACTCTATGGGTAATTGGGTTTTATTTAAAGTTTGAGTGGTATTTGTAAAAGGCGTAGTGTGTGTAGAGTAGGAATTTTCCTGGTTGTTTAGGGGTGTAGGTTACTCCCCTAATTGTTGGTGTGTTAATGGGGGCACAGATCGTTCGATATGTTTGATCCATTAATTGAGATTTGCGTATAGTAGACGACGCTCGAGAATGGTTATGATGGATTCAAGGTTTATATATAACAATTGGGAATCTTCAAGATGTGTAATTAGCTAGAAAAAGAGATTTACATTAAAAGGGTAAAGATTGTGATATTTGTATTATCATTGTAGATTCTACGTTGGGGTATCATGAAAGGGGAAGAATGGTTTAAATTCATAGAAAGTCTCTTTAGAGTAAGTATTTGAGGTGTGATACATTTGGGGTTCTTAAGATATGTTCAGCGTCTTATGAGCCTTAAGGCGATGTGGTTTCGTGCTAGGGTATCGCATGGTGATTTTTGGTTCAGGGTTGTGGTACTATGGCAAGGAGAAGAATAAATTTGAAGGTAATTCAAAAGGGACTCGGAGAAATAGGACAACTTGGTAGTAGGTGAATCGACACAGTAATAGGTAAGATCGGTTCCTGATATGCTTGTGATATGGTGAATTTCTATACATGATTCGTGGCAATGCTCTTGGGTTTTGATGGCATACATCGCTTTTTTGAATTAGAGGGATTCAGTCCTGGCGGTTTAGATCATTACAATGGGTTTCAGAGGGTTCTTGATGGTCTCTACCATAGTTGAGATGTATATTTCCTAAATGGTGCACAGGGCATGTGGCGTATCGTAATTTTCTCCGAAATAAAGTCAAATGGAAAGTTCTTAGCTGATCGAGTATGTAGTTGCTTGCGACTCAGAGTGGATCTTGAGGTTCGTTGTATCTTTCGTATGGTGGCATAATGGGTGCGATGTGTGGTGTAGCAATGGGATTGAAGTTGCAAGGTCACGATGTGGGTTGAAAGAAAGGTTCTGAATTCTTAGGTAGCATGGGCGATCTCAGATGATCAGAGAGATGATGTTACTTCTAGATATGGCTCGATGAGGGAGTAAAATTCAGAAGATGCATTGTGTCTTGATTTATGGATACTTCATTGACGTGGCGACACTTTCCTTATTGGTCGGCTGCGGGTATTCAAATTTGGCCTTGTAACACGTACGGATTGAAGGGGTATCCCTCATGGTATGATCGTGTATTGGGGAAGTATTAAGCGTTCAGGCGACGGAGTTGAGATTCAGATATGGTGATTTGTGTTCTCTGAGGGTTTGGAGTCTGGGAACTTGAATGAGTAGATGATTTCATAGTTGAAGGTTGTAAAGACGTAGCCAAGGTCAGTTAGAGGTTAGTGTGTGTTGTGATTCAGTCATGACCGACCTTCGGAGATTCATTTGTCTATTGTGCATGACCGCAATTGTTTGGGGTTTCTTAGTAGGCCCAGTGGGGATAGGTGCCTTGCACTGAGTCGGATTGATTGACTCTGTAGTGTTATTGTGAGGGGCATGCCTATTAGTGGTTGTTGGGATTATCAGTGTTCTGGGATGATTTATGAGTTGCTTTTCCCTGCTACGGGGAATTGTGATTCGTTGGTTTTAGGCACACATGGTGTGTCTCTATTGTGGTCTTATAGTGGGACTTGAGTAAGGTAAGTAATTGGGTATTGCAGGATTGAGACGTATTGGTTAGTTCTTTCGGGTTTGTGGGGCGTGGTAATGTCCAATTCTCCGTGGTAATGGTAATGCTATTTGAGTACTTGATATCAAATTGCGCGTGGTTATTGATTTTGATTAAGGTGGCTTGAGGTGTCTCATGTGGACCAGTGTTTGGATAGGGTCGCGCGTTGCAGCAAGGTTATGTAGAGGTATAATCCTTAGGGTTAGATTCGTGTGTTTTGGTTCTACGATGTGTGATGGGTTCTCAGCTTGGCGTTCTGGTGGTACTAGTGAGCTTACAGTACAACTCTCTCATTTTAGTATTTTTCCATGATGTGAGTACATTTGGACAGTTGGTTATTAGTGCGCGGGTCGCACGGGTTGTGGCTTTAGAGTTGTATCGATGTGTCATGACACTAGAGTAGTCGTGTTGGATGAGAAGAGGTCATTGGACTTAGAATGAATACTATCTTAATTGACTACATCATTGTTGGAAGGATGATATCGGAGGTTGGCGTAGAAATCTACTATAGCCCCTATCGCAGAAGGAGGGGAGTTCCAAGACTGGCTGATCGGACGAATGGTTACTAGTTTCTACGTGCTTCTTTCATCATTGGCAGTATAAAAAATGGTTAGAACGACGTGTTGCTTGATAAGAGGTTATTTACCGGTATTGGGTTATTTTGAGCAGCTATTATCGCTATGAGTGTTTGGTTCATGTGGTATATCATGTGATTACATCTGATGTTACGGATATGGCTTGATAGAGCGTGTTCAGATTTATTCAGTTTATAGATGTGGGATTTTGATCTTATAAATTATTTTAGAAGTGGAGATTTGGTTATATGGTTTATTGGTTAGGTTGGATTGCGAAATTTCAGCTATGTTGTGATATTAGACCTATATGGGAGAGGGTGACGTGGGATTACCCCCAGGTGTATGCATGGTAGGAATACACAGCAATTTTGACGGCTTTTGGAACAACTCTAGGCACATTCGAGGACGAACGTATGATTAAGTGGGGGAAAATGTAACGACCCGATAGGTCTTCCAAGAGTTTAGCCATGTTTCCCCTATTTTAAGCTTCATTATACGTGGTTCAGCTCTATGATGTTGTGTTAGGTTGGTTGATCCAGGTTCGGAGCGGTTGTGGAGAGAAATAAGACACTTAGTCTCTTAAATTGATTGATTAGTTGGAAAAGTCAATCAGAAGTTGACTTATGGGTGAATGACCTCGGAATGTGGATTTTATGTTTTGGATAGCTTCGTTAGGGGATTTGGTACTTAGGAGTGTCTTCAGAATGTTGTTCAGACGTCCGGGATAGAATTAGGCTTGAACTGGCGAAATTGGATTTTTGGCGATTTCCGGTCGGCAGTCGGAATGGAATTCTAGGATTTGGAGCAGGTTCATAGTGTCATTTGGGAGGTGTGTGCAAATTTTCAGGTCATTCTGACAAGGTTTGGTTAGTTTCGGCATCGTTGATGAATTTCAGAAGTTTGAAGATCCTTAGGCTTCAATCATGGGTTGATTTTGTGTTTCGATGTTATTTTGGGTGGTCCGAGGGTTTGACTAAGTTCGGGTGATCATTTATGACTTGTGGGTACCATTGTTTTAGGTCATGAGGGCCTCGGGGTGAGTTCGGATGGTTGACGGATGAGTTTTTGGCCTTAGAGTGTTGCTGGTGTGAACTGTTCTGTGATTTCCATAGATACGGAGGGGTGGCCGCAGGTGCGGTCACCGCAGGTGCCAGTAGGGAAACACAGGAGTCGAAATTGGCCATGAGGTGAGGAACCGCAGATGTGGTGATTTGGATATATCTGTGTGACCACATGTGCGGTGTGTGGGCGCAAATGGGTCCTGGACAGTTAAGTGGGAACCGCATAAGTGGTTGAGTGGACCGCAGAATCGGTCACGCAGGTACGGTGCAAGTGACCGCAAGTGCGGTTTAGCTACGCAGAACATATAAATAGTAGCCTTTGCGAATTTTGTCTTATTTCATCAAATTTTCATATGGGTGGGAGCTTTTGGGAGCGATTGGAAGAGGGAATTCAAGGGAACTTCGTGGAGGTATGATTTTTGGACCTAAAACTCATTTCTATGGTGTTATTTAACTGATTAGAGGTGAAATATTTGGAAATTAGTGTCTTACATTGGGGGATTAGGGCTAGAAGTTCTAGGCCTTGATTTGAGGACTTGAGGGGCCATTTGTTGTCGAATTTTGGTGTATTTGGTATGTATGAACTCGTGAGAGTGTAAGGATTCTAGTTTTGTAAATTTTATCGAATTCCGAGACGTGGTCCCGAAGGTGGGTTTGGCTAATTTCGGGATTTTTTATTTAATTTGATAATTTTCGAGTGGGCTTTCTTCCTTAGCATATATTGATGATATAAATCTGATTTTGGTTAGATTTGGAGAAATCGGAGGTCGAGTCTAGATGAAAAAGCATTGTGGACTAGGATTTTAGCTGGTTTGAGGTAAGTAACGCTTCCAAACTTGGTTCTGAGGGTTCGAAACCCCGAACTATATGTTATATGATTATAATTAAGGTGATGCTCATGCCAAATGACGGGCGTGCGGGCATGCACCATGTGATTTGTGGCCTGGTTCACCCTATGGCACCGTTTAGTAGCTATTATGGATTGATATCCGCACTTCTATTAATGTGGTTAATGTGATCATGCTAGAAATCGTGCTAAGTACTATGTTAAGGCTTCACGTCGATATTTTTGAGATCCGAGTGGTCATTTATTGATGTCTTCTCATGTGTTTTAGTGATGCTACATACTTAGTCCTGTCATAGCATATCATATCATGTCTCACTCTTGGTAATCGTTATTTGACACATCATATCATTGTTCGGGCTACTATCATGACATTGTGAGCCCGTATGTGTGAGACTGGAGGGTGAGACAGAGAGCCTGATATTGAGCGACAGTAGGGATCGGGCTGCACACCGTAGAGAGATATTGATTATGCCTTCGTTGGCTTGTTATACCGCTTGGTCTAAGAGGAGCCCCTCTGGAGTCTTTACACCCCCAATGAGCGCATCGATATTTGAGGGATGGATCTTCCCTGGACATGGATCTTGTCTGAAATGATGATATGGAGGGATGGATCTTCCCTGGACATGGATCTTGTCCGAGTGTTGTATTCCGGAGATGGATCTTCTCCGTAGGGGCTGGATTAACCTTCCTCAGTATTGAGTGACTACGGTCACCTGTGTTTATGTATATTCCAGGATGGATCTTCCCTGGACATGGATCTTGTCCGAGTGTTGTATTCCGGAGATGGATCTTCTCCGTAGGGGCTGGATTAACCTTCCTCAGTATTGAGTGACTACGGTCACCTGTGTTTATGTATATTCCAGGATGGATCTTCCCTGGGCCTGAGAGCCATATACAGTACTGAGTGGACTTTTGTGTGAGAGTTGCGAGCACTATGTGAATTTTCACACTATTGATACATTGGCATGTAGAGTATACTGAGTTACACGTGGGTTACTAATCATATCTGACACATTTTGTTTTCATTATTTGTTAGAATTGTGAGCATGTCTAAATTCTGAATGTTGTTTTTGTTATAATTACTGAGGTTTAGTCCGTCACTACCTCTCAACCCATAGTTTGGGTTCGTTAATTCTGAGTTGGTGTACTCACGTTACCCCCTGCACTTTGTGTGCAGATTCAGGTATCCCTGGCCATGGTAGTGCCAGTTGATCATTTTGGTTGCGGATCATTATTGGAGAGGACGAGGTAGCTGCTTGGCGATCGTAGACCCGCCTATCTCCTTCCCTATCTTCCTTATGTATTTTTATTAATTATTTGCAGATAAAGTTATCTGGTCAAATTTTGGGAACAGTTGTAGTATTGGCTCATGACTTAGTGACACCAGATTTTAGGGATTTCTCTTTTGCAATATTTCGAAGTTGATTATTATATTTTATTTCGATCTCTCTAATGGAAAAATGTCAATGTTTAAATATTTTTAATGATAGAAAATGAGTTGGTTAAAAGTATAGGCTTGCCTAGTTCCACGATAGGAGCCATCACGACCGGTGGTTTTTAGGTCGTGACAGATGTGGAGGTTGTACCTCACATCTCAAGTATTCCCCTGCTGGACACTTTTTACTAAAATATCCATAACTCTTTTTACAAATGTCCAAATGAAGAACGGTTTGAAGAGTTAGAAACTAGACTTGAAGATCTTTCATTTGATAGGTTGTTCACCATATAAGTCCTTATAATATATATATATATATATATATATATATATATATATATATATATATATATATATATATATATATATATANCTTGTAGTGCCCAGGAAAAAAAGGTTTCAAAATAATATAAGGTCATTAAGAGGTCTGACGTGTGCTAATTATATTTATTTGTATGCGAGTGATTAACAATATGAAAAATATCCCATGAACATAATTACAAGTGTATGATGTGTATTTGAAGTGGTTTAGGGCCTAAGGAGAGACCTTGGGACAAGTCAAGTTGGAAACTACATGATAGACTAAAGTTTCAAATAAGTACGCACAAGACCTAACTTTGGACGAGCATATCTTAATATATATACATATATATATATATATATATATATATGTATATATATTAAGATATGCTCGTCCAAAGTTAGGTCTTGTGCGTACTTATTTGAAACTTTAGTCTATCATGTAGTTTCCAACTTGACTTGTCCCAAGGTCTCTCCTTAGGCCCTAAACCACTTCAAATACACATCATACACTTGTAATTATGTTCATGGGATATTTTTCATATTGTTAATCACTCGCATACAAATAAATATAATTAGCACACGTCAGACCTCTTAATGACCTTATATTATTTTGAAACCTTTTTTTCCTGGGCACTACAAGAGAGCTCATTGTGTTCCACTTGATCTCGAACTAAGTGAAAATCGATAGCTATATGTTTTCAGATGACTGTGAAAAATTGGGTTGCGAACAAAGTCAGTAGTACCAATGTTGTCACAAAATACCATAGAGGACTCGATATTAGATGTGAGTGGGTGGAGGAGTGGATGAACCATCAACAAAGCCAAGAAGATCATAGCCAAAATGAAGTGTGGTGACTTGGGATAGCCAAGTGGAGTAGTTCGAACTCCCTAATAGTTTCAAGGAGATTGAAAGAGATGAGTTGACAGGGTTGAACAATGCTGCTCTAGGTGACTGGAACGATGGGTGAGGAAGAGGTTGATGAATAAGACAGTAGTGTTTTGTCACCCATTCTGGAAAAAAAGGAGGACAACTTGTGTGAGTTTATTTTAGGCTCTTAATACCATATAAGAGTTGATAAGTTGTAGCGACCCAGTCGGTCGTTACGTAGAACCTGCATTATAATTACAGTTATTGCCTTCTCATAGGTTGGTTATACTTTTTATGATGTGTTAGAGTTGGTAGGCTCGGAATCGGAATGGCTGTAGCGAGAATTTAGTCATTAGTCTTTAAAAATAGCCTTAAAAAGTGGAAAAAGTCAACCAAGAGTTGACTTATTGGTAAACAACCTCGAAATACAGATTTTATGATTCGGTTAGCTTTGTTAGGTAATTTGGGACTTAGGAGTGTGTTCGGAATATTTTTGTGATGTCCGGTGTAGAAATAGGCTTGAATTGGCGAAAGTTAGTTTTTGGCGATTTCCGGTCGGCAGTGGAAAATAGGCTATCGGGGTCGGAATGGAATTCCGAAAGATGGAACAGGTTCGTAATGTCATTTTGGATATGTCTGCAAAATTTCAGGTCAATTGGATGGGTTTTGGATAGTTTCGGCGTCGTTGGTAGATTTTAGAAATTTCAAAGTTCTTAGGCTTGAATCTGACGTGATTTTGATGTTTTGATGTTAATTTTGGTGTTCCGAGAGTGAAACTAAGTTTGAATGATCATTTGTGATGTGTTGGTAAATTTGGATGGGGTCCCGAGGGGCTCGGGATGGATTTCGGATGGTTAACGGGCAACTTTGGACTTGTAAAATCTGTTGTTTTTCTAGTGTCAGTGCAGCAGCAAAATGTTCATCGCGATCGCGTAGAGTAATCTGGAGCCCGGTCATTTTTTGAATCGCGATCGCGGGAGTAGGAGTGATATCGCGAAGGTGTGCAACGTTGGTCAGTGTGATAGCGTGAGAATTGGTGCGATCGCGTAGGGTTAGAGAGGCGCGTGTGGGCGTTGGTCAGATATACTAGCGATCGCGTGGATAGGACTGCGATCGCGCTGAGTTGAGGCTTAGTGAAATGCGATCGCGTGGTGTTATTCGCGATCGCAGAAGGTATTATTGAGAGGATGGAATTTGCTCTTCGCGATCGCGACCTGATGTCCGCGATTGCAGTGAAGAATTAACTGGGCAGTATTTAAATAAACCCTTCGCGACCTTTGCCCAGTTTTCCACCATTTTTGAAACGGGAAGAAGCTTTTGAGGCGATTTTAAGAGAGGAAATCATTGTTCGTCATTGAGGTAAGGATTTTGGACCCTAATACTCGATTATAAGTGATTAAGGATCAAAATATCAATGTTTAATTTAT
Source organism: Nicotiana undulata (assembly GCA_005239495.1). Lineage (NCBI taxonomy): Eukaryota > Viridiplantae > Streptophyta > Magnoliopsida > Solanales > Solanaceae > Nicotiana > Nicotiana undulata. The sequence continues at coordinate 26,661 of ML269020.1, forward strand.
GAAAATCAGTAGAAAAGGATGGAATTAGGGCTTGAGAATATGATAACTTTTAGGGATGATTTGAGGGGTCAAACGAACTCCGATTTTCGAGTTATTTATATGTACGGACTCGTGAGATGATGAAGAACATTTTGGTATAAAATTTTTCGAGTTCCGAGATGCAGGCCCGGGGGTCGGGTTTTGGCAAATTTCGGGTTTTGTGCTAAAATTGGTATTTTTCAATTGGAATTCATTCCCTTAGCATAATTTGAAGAGAAAAATCTGATCTTTATAGATTTGGAGCACTCGGAAGTTGATTCGAGAGGCAAGCGTATTGCAGAATAGTTTTCGGGCTAGTTTGAGGTAAGTAATGTCTTTAAATCCTGTCCTGAGGGTATGAAACCCCGGACTTTACATCCTTTAACGGATTTTGGAGTGAAGCACACACTGGATGACGAGTGTGGGGCGTGCACGAATTAAAAATTTGGAAAATTGTTCCTTTTTAGGCAACTATTGAGTTGCGAAACTGCTTTTAAGCATATGTTTTATAGTATACTATGTTTTGATAAATATTTGGGGCTGTAAGCCATGTTTGGGGAATAGTGCCGACCTGTTTTAACCCCTTGGGGGCTATTTTACCGATATTCTCTCTACTTTGAAACTATAATTTTATACTTAGTCTTTCTTGTGAAATTGTTGACACTTTTATTTGATAATATTACTAATTCTTGAAATGAAATACTATTTTGGGTCGAGAACCCCATTTTATTCATGGCCCGAGTGGCATGCTGAGAGTGTCTGACTGAGTGAAGTCGAAAGCCAATGTTGTGAGGATGTTATGATATGAGTTAGGCCGAGTGCCTGAGAGTGATTGATGCCATGATTTGGCTTGTTTATAGCGCTTGGGTTGTAGGAGACCCTCAGAGTCTGTACACACCCCCAGTGAGCGCAGGTACCTACTGAGTGTGAGTGCCGAGTGATGAGTGATTGGGAGGCATGAGTGACAGTGAGGTTGCCTGCGGGGCTGATACTGAGTGATGGTGAGGTGCTGAGGGAAATTGTTACGAGCGATGATTATGGGCCGAGGGGCAGTTTTATGATGATATTTTACTGAGTTTTTGACTATGATTCACTTCATTTTTTCAAATTGATATCATTGAGAGTTTTACTGAGAAATATTGGAAAATAATTATACGTGTTTCAAAGGATTTTGTGGAAATTGGTTTCGAACTTATGTATACTGTATTGAGACTTGATGTTTTACTGTTTTGTGGATTGGTGTTTTATGTCGTGTGTTTCATATACTTCAGACTGTGATTTATATTCATAACTACTGAGTTGGCGTACTCATCATTAGTCCATGCACCTTTGTGTGCAGATCCAGGTACTGGTTCGGAGCAGTAGTCATCCGAGTTTCGTTCACCGTCAGCTTTGAGATTTCGAGGTAGCTGTCCAGCATCCGCAGCTTCTCCATTTCCCTTCCTTTATTAGTCTTAGTATTTCATCCCTAGACATTGGTTATGACATTAGTAGAGTTATATTTTATTCTTAGATGCTCGTGATCGGTTGCCTCCTGTCTTTGGTGTTTTGTTTAGACAGTAGATTATATTATAACTTCTTAATGACTTGGAGAAAAATGTAAATTGCTTATTTTGTTGATTATTATTGATTTTCGAATTATTATAATAGAACAAATGTGTAGTATGTGATGGTTGGCTAGCCTAGTTCCATGATAGGCGCCATCACGACCTGTTAGGATTTGGGGTCGTGACATAAGCATTGTAAAAGGCTTATCAATATTGATTACAATAGGTAAGTTTATATACAATTACAAGAAGAGAAGGGGGAGAGGATATAGAGTTCTCTGTACATAATACTCTTGTGGAGATAGGAAAGAATCTCATAAAGATACAATTTAACTATGACTCCTTGATAGGTTTGGAGTGTCTATCGTTATCAAATATAAACTTTTTCAAATATTAAAGGAGAAAATTTGACCCTTTTCCAAATTTAAATATCACTCCATTGTTTAAATATTTCCTAGTTGTTTGAACTAAACAACCAGTTTAAATAACATTCTATTATTTCTGGACGGACTACAAAACTTCCTATCATTTTTTTAAGAAAATTCAAAAAGAAATTCAAAAAATTTCTCGTGAAGAGAATGAAAAAAAGATAAAAACCTAGAAGAAGAAAATTAGACCGCCAAAAGAAGAGAATGAAATAAAAGATGATGAAGAAGAAAAAAGTGCAGAAAAGATAAGAAATGAGAAGAGAAGGAAGAAGAAGATGAAGGAGACAAGAAAAAAGAAGAAGATGAAGAGAGAAAAGAGGGAATTTCAAGTTTGAAATATGAAATTATTAAGTGGGAGGAATTTTTGAATGTTTTAATTCTTTCCCCTAACGTTTTAAAAATCTAATTACACTCCAAATCCACTTGATTAATTTTGACTACGTCAAAGTTCCTGATTCTTCATTCTGCGTCTTGGTGCTCAATTTAATATGAGCAAAAGGTTCCGTGTACTTAATTCCATTCAACACACTCTTTCATTTTAAGAAGACTTAAAATTTTGACATCATTCTATGTCGATACATTTTTCATAACTTTTATGAATTTGAATTTATTAAACTATTCACTCTTCATTTTGATGTGATGTTTCCTTTCTTCAACCACTATTTAAATTTTGTATTTTCTATTCCATCGTTACTAATATATTAAATAATTAAAATTAATACCTTAATGTTCATATCCAATAAATCAAACATTATCATATAAAATGAAATAGGTAAAATATTTTATAGATGAAATGAGGTTGGCCTGTGGTTGGGGTAGAAACTAGAGAGTACTCTCCCTGTGATGTTGATAACTCCAAATTGAGCATAAAATTTCTCGAATATACAAAAATTGGCCATGTTCGCCCGACAATAAATGTGTCATATTGTATCCGGTCAAAATCGGGTTTGCCCTTAATCGAGACCGGGCGGCAAGACAAGGTTCGACCCCATGTCATATCGGATCATGACACGAAGATAGATTGTCAAGCTCGTGATTCAAGGACCGATTGAGATCGAGACCAGCCGAGATCAAGACCGAGCGGGATAGAGATCGAGCGAGATCGATGGAAGCCTGCTGAGTCGGATAACGGCAAACCAAGATATTCGCGATCGGGCAAGGATCGTGGCGGAATCTCGGCACGTATCAAGTTAAGACCAGTTAATTAGCCAATCATGAGATTTCCTTCTGTCTTTAGAATTGTACCATAAGTAGAACTTCTCTACTATATAAAGAGGGGGTTTAATCAATTGTAAACACATCACATTCACGCAGAACAAAGCAATACGTTACATTTTCTCTTTTAAGATTTCATACTCTGTTGCTCGATTCATATTTTCAATAGCATACTCATTTGGTTCGAAGGCGATCAAGCTCGAGCTAACCACCCCTACAGAGGCTGAGACCAGGTATTCACACTTAAAGAAAATTAGCACTTGCTTTAATAAGCGCCTCTAGGAAACTAAAACCATATTTTCAATTTCATCCAATATGTGTTGTAACAACTTATCCACTTCGAAATATTTTGCACAAACCCGAGCTTTCGAGTCAATTGGCCAAATGGGCCGTAGAAATCAGCGGGTACGATATTGTGTATCGACCCCGAACAACCATCAAGTCTCAAATCTTGGCATACTTCGTGGCAAACTTCACGCCGGCCCTCGTACCCGAGGTTGAAAGAGAACTTTTAATAAAATCGGGAATATCCTCGGGAGTATGGACCCTTTTTAAGGACGGTGCTTCAAACGCGAAGGGGTCCGGGCTAGGCATCGTACTAAAACCACCCACAGACAATGTAGTTAGACAATCTATCAGGACTTCAAAATTGACTCACAATAAGGTCGAGTATGATGATTGTAAGTCTCAAATTAGCTAAAAGCTTGGGAGCGGAGGTCATCGAGGCCAAGTGTGATTCCCTCCTCGTGGTAAACCAAGTTAAAAGGACCTTTGAAGTTCGAGAAGACCGAATGCAGAGATACTTGGATAAACTATAGGTGACTCTACATCGATTAAAGGAATGGACCTAGCAACATGTCACTCGAGAACATAACAGCGAGGCCGACGCTCTTGCAAACTTAGGGTCATTAGTCGAAGATGACGAACTCAACTCGGGGACTGCCGCACAACTCATTAGATCGGTGATCGAAGAAGGTCACGCGGAGATAAACTTCATAAGTTTGACTTGGGATTGGAGAAACAAGTACATAGAGTATTTGAATAATGGAAAAATCCCATAATATCCACAAGCGTTGAGAGCTCTGCGCATAAAGGTATCACGGTTCACCTTGTCCGAAGACTGAACACTGTTTAGAAAGATGTTTGATGGACCGTTAGCAATATGTCTGAGACCGGGAGATGACGAATACGTCCTAAGAGAAGTCCACGAGGGAACTTGCGGAAATTATTCTGGTGCCAAATAATGGGTCCACAAAGTAATCAGGGTCGGGTATTATTGGATCGATATGGAGAAAGATGCAACGGAGTTCGTTCGAAAATGCAAAAAATGCCAAAGACATGCGCCCATGATTCATCAACTCGGGGAACTGCCCCATTCGGTCTTATCCCCATGGTCGTTCATGAAATAGGGGATGGACTTCGTCGGCCCTATCCCATTGACCCTAGGTAAAGCTTAGTTTTTTTATTTATGTATGATTATTTCTTTAAGTGGGTTGAAGCACAGGCTTTCCAGAAAGTCAGAGAAACGAATGTCATAGACTTTGTTTGGGACCACATCATATGTCGATTCAGGATGCCCTCTGAGATTGTGTGTGTGATAATGGAAAGCAGTACATCGGCAGCAAGGTGACTAAATTTCTCGAAGATCACAAGATCAAAAGGATCCTATCAACGCCTTATCACCCCAGCGGGAACGGACAAGCCAAATCGACCAACAAAACCATCATCCAAAATCTTAAGAAGACATTGACCGACGCCAAAGGGAAATGGAGAGAAATACTACCCGAGGTTCTGTATCTTACAAGATCAAAACGATCTACCAAGCAATTGGAAAATATCACACCTAAAACGATACTACTGCAAAGGTACGACACCTCTTCCATTTTCATTTCTATTTTTAACTAACTCTTGCATGTGGTCAACTAGAAATAGCTTTGGATTTTTCAACATGAAGTCTTTAAGTCTAAAAGCACGCGTTGCACTCTTTTTTTCATAGACCTGTTTTGTCCCAAATGGGTTTTCCAGTAAGGTTTTTAATGAGGCAACCATTGATCGTTCTAACTTAGAACAATTCAACAGTATCCGAGGCTACTATGCAATCAACCTCGAATACTGTGGGGCATTGCCATCAAATGTCAACTTTGTTGCGAGGAAATTACTTCATAACAGCGAGGTCTCGATAGGTGAAACTTGTAAGGGCCAAACAGTCAAACGAACTGTGCCCGCATAGGTTGCTCGAGCCCTGGCACAAAACATTTACGCATACATAATCATTTTTCGCAAAAATAAAGAGAAGTATTTTTCCTTGCCAATATCTCATGGCTTAGAAAAGTTTTTCTACTTTACAATTCCATACTTGCGATCTATGATGGAACCATACTTTCGATTTATTATAGAAACGGGCTTAAGGGCCGATCATAAACAGAGTTCGGATAATCACCCCCACACTTGGGGACCGCCATCCGAAAAATAAATTCAAACAAGATCGAATTACTCCAACATCGAGGTGATAAGACCTTTTAGTCAACCCTCGAATTTTCAATGCCACGGCCCCCCCACTCGGGGACTATTACTTCGGGCAAGCTCGAAGTAAACGGGAAAATAAGCCCAACGGGCAGATCCCATAAGAGGCTACGACCAAATTAACACGGTTCGGTGATGTCCGAATTTTGTACCAAAATAGGCCTTCGAATTCTTTCATAACCGGTTTTAAAGGCTACACCCGGCAAAGTCATAAAATGCTTCAAAAATATCAAGCATCTAAAACTCTAGTGAATGCAAAGTTTGTTAGAAATCTCAGACAATTCCTTATTATTTCATGCTAAGGCATTCCAAGTTTATAAATACAAATGATAAAAACTTTTTTCAACGCCAAAAAGGGGGAAAGGCCTTACTTATATAAACAAACTTTTCACAAAGTCCAGATCGGCCTAATGCAAAAAATACAAAGGCCTAAGGGCTTCTATTACTTCGAGTTCGAGAGATCATTCTCGCTCAACTGAAAAACCTAAGGGTTACCTTTGTTTCGAGCACGCCCTCGCTCGAACAGTAAGCCTAAAGGCTACACTGATTCGATTTCAAGGAAATCAACCTCGGAAATAAGAATACAACTTCATAACTTAATGCTAAGGCTCTCTGACCTTTGTATAGATCAATGAAAAATGAACAGACTTAGAAGCCATGAAAGTGAAGAGGTTTTTATATATACAACTCAAAGGTCATTTACAAGGGCAACATTCCCGATGGAAATTCTCTACAAAAAGATGAAATAGGGCTCGAAAAAAACACAAAATATAAAACCTTAAAGGGAATAGTCTTCCGTGACAAAGCATCGAATATAGCTAGCCACACCTACAGGGGCAGAAAGAATCCGAGCATCCTCCAGGACCGAGATAATAATTGATCACCTGCGCCCGAGATCGGCAATAGGGGCTGAAAACTCTCTGGTAAGGTCAAAGCTCGAGGAAGCCTCAGTCGAGCTCTTCCTCGATATATCCAAGTAACCCAAATTGGTGATATCCTTCACTCCGACAAAATATCCACGGAAAGGGTCTTCGGCTCCATGGGCTGCTTCCCCGTGGCAAGTCTCCACCGCCCGAGCTTCACGTATCATCGACTCAGAGAATGAAGGGAACGAGGGGGAATCACCGATATTTATTTCCCCAAGTGAGTCTTTTGGGGAACCGCCCTTGTCTCTGGGAGCCTAGAAAGTGATATCTGTACCAGTGCCAACCGCCTCCTTGATAGTCTTATCGCCTCGAGGTGAAGAGTCTTCGTCTTTTTCTGGCTCGAGGACTTCGGCCAAGGCTTCCCCCTCGACCTCATCAAGCCGAGGAAAAATAGTTTTAGCTTTCGCCGGCTCAGTAGCTCTTAGAGTCTCGACATCAACTCGTACACGGGCCACCGGACTAGAATCATTTTCTTCTTCATCATCCATTAGCCTTTGGACCGACTCCAAAGTCAGAGGAATGACGATCCCCTTAGTTTTGCGGGTTGTTTTCTTTTGGGGCTTCTACCCCTCAGAATCTGGAGCCCTTCTCCTCTTCTTCTCCTTTGCCAGCTTCAAGATAGATGATGGGGGAAGGATCTCCTCATCCCCAGACGGGGCCCTCATTGTCAACTCTTTTTCGAGACCTACAAAAGAAGAAATGTGAGTAAGCATTTAAACAATGATAAAATTATTAAATCAGGAAAAAGGCTTACCATGACTACTAGCCTCCCACCGACCCTTTAACAAATCGCGCCGAGCGGCATGCGTCGACTGCGATACCAGGCTCCTGACCCAGTTCTCGAGCTGGGGAACTACACCTGGAATCCACGTAGTGGCTGCATCAAGTGGAACATCGATAAGAAAGGAAAAAAGACAAGACAAATGAAGACAATAATCAGAAATTGAGGACGGAGTTATACTTACGTATCATAATCCATTTCTCAAGAAATGGCATACTCTCAGCCGAGATTAAGTATGTGGTCCCCACTCGAACAAACCAGCCCATCCATCCACGGTCTTTATCTTCGTCTATGCTCGAAAAAGTTGCCCTGGTGTCCTGACGTTGAAGCTTTATTAGCCCACCTCGATAGAGTTGAGGGCTATACTGTCGTATGAGGCGGTCGAGGGTGAAGGGAAGCCCATATATCATGCTCACAAAGTAACGGAGTAGTATCACGATCCTCCTCCAGAAAGAGGGGTGAATTTGGCCAAGGGTCACCTCGTATTCTTGCAGAAGTCTATAATGATCGGATTGAGGGGACCCAACGTGAAGGGGTAAGTGTAAACACTTAGAAACCCTTCCACGTGGGTGGTGATTTCTTCTTCTGGAGACAGAAACACCACATGTTTGTTACCCCAATTGCAGTCTTCTTTAACCTGGTTAAGGAGGTTTTTGCGTAACGAGCATATATATCTCAATACCGGCTCGCATCGACCCGGAACCGAGGAGGTTTCATCAACCTTGAAGTCAGAATCGATGACGCACCCCGCGGGGAAGAACTCTTCGGGGCGTGGCTCCGCCACTAGTTCCTCGCCGGTCGGCGGGGATGAGGAGGTAATTTCCTTCCGCAGAACAGTTTTTGATGTTTTAGCCATGTAGTTTTTACGGGAAAGGAAGAGTAGTAATTGAAAACAACACTTGGTGTTTTGGGATAAAACGAGCAAGGAAACTCAACGCTCTGAAAATGAAGTAGGAAAAGAACTCTTAAGATTAGAATGAAAAAGATTTGAAAGAAAAGTTTGAAAGATTGAAGAAGAAGGGTATTTAATGATTTCACAACGACGGTTCAAAGCGGGTAGTGGTCGACAGTTGAGTGACGCGCATTAAATGCCTGGAAAACTGTACCGACGAGACGTTTCGGTCACCTCTACTGCTTACGTCACTATGCTTACGTCATGATGTACCGAGGTGAAGATTGAGGACATAAATCGTTTCTTGTCATTACTCTCCAAAAAACGAGGGGACTATCAGTATACGGTCAAAATCGGGCTTGCCCTTAATCGAGACCGGAGCGCCAAGCCAAGGTTCGACCCCATGTTATATCAGATCATGACACGAAGATAGATTGTCAAGCTCGTGATTCATGGACCGATCGATATTGAGACCAGTCGAGATCGATACCGAGCGGGATAGAGATCGAGCGAGATTGAATGAAGCCTGTTGAGTCGGATAACGAAAAACCAAGATATCCGTGATCGGGCAAGGTTCGTGGTGGAAATCTTCGGCATGTATCAAGTCAAGACCGGTTAATTAGTCAATAATGAGAATTTATTCTGTATTTGGAATTGTACCATAAGTAGAACTCCTCTACTATATAAAGAGGGGGTCTAATCATTTATAAACACATTCACATTCACGCAGAACAAAGCAATACATTACATTTTCTTAAGCTTGCATACTCTGTTGCTCGATTCATATTTTCAATAGCTTACTCATTTGGTTCGAGGGCGATCTAGCTCGAGGGCTAAAGCCGCATATCATATTTTGTTTGCTCTATTTTTATTTACAGTCAATTTCCTATATCAATTTAAACATTTTCTCAGTTTGTGTCAAGAGAAATCACATATCCTTAAAACCACTTATAAATTTAGTTGTAATTCTGATTTTAAGGGTAAACACACACACACACACGTGTATATATATATATATATATATATATATATATATATATATAAGATTTGAGAAAAATACATCAAAATAGATTATCTTATTATGTGATATAGATTCAATCAAACTGGTCATAACATTATTGAAATTGTTTCTTTTTTTAAATCAGCCAAATGTTTGTGTATATCCAATAGCTCACACATTGCCCAAAGTTGTTATAATGAGATATAAAGCTTCAATCAAATCCTTTTGGTAAATAAAGCCAAACCATATACTAATATAAGTGTCACTTGTCGTGCTTTACATGGGTAGATATTAAGAGAAAAGAACTAGACTTTGTCCCATTCCGATTTTTTTTTTTTAATTTTGAACTTTTCCTTATGTAGTGCTTATGACAGCAAAGCATCATCACGACATTAATATTTATCGTACACCCTGTTGCCAGAATTTCTAGGAATAGAGGTTCTCAAATTCGAATTATAAGGTCTCTAGTATTCCAAAAACAAATGACAACTTTTGTCTTCAAAAAACAAATTGAACGTCGGCCAACTGATCTTAATTCTTTTCTTCTTTTTAGTAAGTCAAAAACATAAAAAATTGCTCTTGGCATGGAAATAGATGTGCGTGCGTGCGTGCGTATAATACACGATAGAACATGTGTTTATAGTTTCTTCCTAATACGATAAAATATCTTTTCTTTTTCTTTTTATTTTATCGAAAGGAACCACCTTGCTTGTTTCCAAGTCGTTCACAATTTTTCCTCATTGAGTTTACCTTTACTGGTTTAGACGTCTTTAACATTATTTGTGACCTGCAAATTTACCCCCACCCAAAAGAAACTAAAACAACATATAGTTAAAGTGACAATTTTGAGGAACTTAATTCGGTTGTATTTTAGTCAGATATATTTGTCAAATCTCCTAAATTTTGGGTTGATGGGCAGTAGAAGCATCATGTGTCAACCTAGAATCATCCAGTTTTATTTTAGTACTTCTTTGATAAGGACCTCATTGTTAGGCATAAAAAGGGGGTAACCTGTAACATCAAAAATCCAACAAGGGTCCATAATTTGGTCCCATCTTTGAAAATTTGACGCCTTCAAGTCTTTTTTGTTAAAATTTAATCTCAATCTTTAATGTTGTTGTATTTAAATAATATTGACAAACTTATCTCTTCTTTACTCCCTTTGTCCAAATAAACTAGTACTAGTATTGCTCCCAAAGATCATCTTCCAATGTAATTAACTAAATCTTAAAAATTTCTAAAATATTCGACTTAAAGCATACTGACAAATCTAGACATTGTTATAAACAACATACCCAAATCCCTTACGAAACGTATTCAATGCTGCTTTATTTATAACCATTTGTCAAACCGTAAGGGCAAAGTTCTTCCAAATTAATAAGTAGTCTCTCTAACCCTTTATTCGTGTTTAATTAGCTTTTGATTATTTCCCGGGCTATATAGAGAGTTTTCCCTATTTTCTCTTTGTACGTCCATAGTTAAACCTCTTTTTGTCTTGCAACAATTCAGAAAAGGAAAAGAAACAAATAACATGAAATAAAAATTCCCCTTTTTGTATCATATATTTGCTTAGTAAACTTAATTAGTATACCAATATTTTCGAACAGATCTTCTTTTTGCTTAGGCTTTTTCAAAACTATCTAAATATTTAATTTGCATTACAACTTTTTCTTTGTGTCCAGAAAGCATTTGAAAGAAGAAGTTGAGGAAAAAATGTCGAACAAGAGTTACAAAGTGTCTCCAGTGCCAGTGACTTTGTTTGCGCACTTGTTGTTCATAGCTATCACTACACTGATGCTAGTCTGGCTTTTGCACTTCAGAGAAGGCCTTTCTTTCACTTCAACCAACAAGCCCAAGATTTTCAATGTAACTAATTAAAAGTTTGTTGGATTTCTTGGTGTTTTTAGCTTGTTTTTTCTTTTCATATTTTTCTTTTGCTAATTATTTGGCTTTGGTGTTTGCAGATTCACCCATTGCTTATGGTTATTGGGTTTCTCTTATTAGCTGGAGAAGGTAAGAAATCACTAATTATTTCCTTTTTCTTTTCTATTTTTTCTGTCACTATTGATTACAATTATGAATATCATGAGAGTGAAAAAGGAGGACTCAGAGGAAATAAGATAACGGAAACATATTTCCTGAGAAAATGATAAGTATTGTTTTTATTGTTACCTGATTTTTTGAGCAGCGCGCTATGAATTACTAATAAAATTGGGGTTGTGGAACAGCAATAATGGCATACACAACAGTTCCAACATCAAGCAAGAAGCACAAGTTGTATCACATGATTCTTCATTTCATAGCTCTTGTTGCTGCGGTTATTGGTCTCTACGCAGTTTTCAAATATCATAAGGAAGCTGGAATTCCTCATATGTATACCTTTCACTCCTGGATTGGCCTTTCCACCATCATTCTCTTCGCTTTGCAGGTAATTATAAAAAATGTTAAACTATTTCAATATTGAAATCTAGATTACTATATATCTTTTTTTATTATTTTGGACAGTGGCTATTATCATTTTTGACCTTCTTATTCCCCGGGATGCGAACGTCAACAAGGTCAAGAGTGGCTCCTTGGCATGCCCTAATTGGGATCATCATCTTCTTCTTGGCAATACTAGTTGCAGAGACAGGCTTGGTGCAGAAATTCATTTTCTTGGGGCTTACAAGGAACCAAGAAGGACTTATACTTAATTTTATTGGCCTTTTGATACTCCTCTATGCAATTTCAGTTGGTGTCGCTGTTCTCCTACCTGGTCGTGGTTATTAGTTAAATGTTCTGTGCTATTAAAGAAGTACTAAGTCCTCCACGGGTGGTTTGGTTTTATTATCTTTTAACCGTACACAAAATATTTCCTTCTATTTGGGTGTTAATTCATGTATTTAAAGTTGTGTTGTTATGTAAATAGACTGTTTTGGTTTTTTGTTTCAGCTTATACTATATTTAGTCCATGACCCTTTTTTTTTTTTTTTGTAATTTCTTTTTTCATTTGTGGTCAAAGTCAATTCATCCCCTATCCAAGATTAATTAATCTCACATTGGGTGTTGATAAAAAGCAGTATCTTAAAAGGTATTTTTAAGACTCGCCCCTGGGGCACTTGTAAAACGTCCTGGGGCTCATGTGTGAGACTTAGTCCAACGAAGCTTACATTCCAAGAGCCAGATTATGTGTCTTAAATACGTTTAATGCCCAACATTCGAAGCTTGCCAAACAATTCTTATGCAAATCGCATATCGAATTTCCAAATTTCCAAATTTTCAAATTAGCATCATGGACCTCCAAATTCTTAATAAAATAAGGGTAAATTTATCGTTGGATAAATGAAGATTGAAAGTAACTAAAATAACGAGCCATAGTATAACAATTTAATAATTAAGAACATCGTGAGTAATGTGAATATCATATGAACATTTCTTTTTCTTAAAAAGATAGCCAAAATTTATATCTTTACTTGTTATGGTCGTGTCTTAGTTCATATGCCTTTCATAATTACATACTTTTTATTAATTGAATACGTGAAACTAATTTGTATTTATTCATGAAGGAGTAATATTTTATATTATAGTACTTATACAATCTATAAATTATTTACTTTTAGGAAGGTAAAATGTGGAATTAGATAATATTTTTTAAGAAATTGTGAGTTTTTAATCGTTTGAAAGTTAAGGCGCCATAGTTGATATGTATATTAACTTTAATATTATTGCATAATTCATACTTAAAAGAACATGTTAGATATTTTATTTTCTATGAGTCTCTTTAAAAAAAAATTAAACGTTTAATGTATATTTTTGTGTTTTTATAATATTTTGTTAATTTATATATTAAAATATATAAAGATCCAGAAAACTTATTGTATGGGTCAAAATCAGATTGAGGATCGAGTCGTGCAGAAGAGGACGTTAAGAGCGATTCGCAAAATCATTACGAGTGGTGTGGTCGAGGTCGACCAGTGATCAAAGAGGTGCATAGCCTAGCGACCGGTCGTTGCCGAGGTCGAGTGGTAAAGTTAGAGATAACAACTAGTTTTGTACTAGTATCTCCAGAGGGAATATTCTGCCGAATATTCTCTCTGATTGTACTTTAGGGTTATTTGAGAATATCCCTTATAAATATAAGGAAAGATGAGGAAAAATGCATGTAAGATTCTATGTGATAAGAACACTTGTAAAAAGATAAGCTCTCACGAAAAATACAAAAAACTACTTTTGAAGACATTCAACCTTTTGTGGATTATCTATTTTAATTTCCATCATATCGAGAACAAGTGCACATATTCTTGTCATTCATCATTGTCAGAGAGCGGAATCCTTCACCCTATTCAATATTGGGTGAATCTTCCTCCTTATTTACATTTATTGTCATTTAATGTTATTTAATACTTAGTGTTTCTTGCATACTGCCGCATCTGGACACATTTATTAAGAACGCATCTATTCTATTGTCTCATTGTTTACACTATTCATCCAAGATCTGGAGTTATTAGCTTTAACTAGGATTGACTCTTCTTAATAATCAATTAATTAGTTTGATCAAGGATTATCATTTTTTGGTCAAACAATTTGGCGCCGTTTTTGGAGATTTTCTAGTCAAAGTTTTAGTTTCTTTCAGATCTAAAAAAAACACAAAATCTCGTCTTTTCCCGCGTGCATAGTCTTACATGGTAGGTAACAGAGAGGAAATAATGAAAGCGGTAGCCGGTCTTGCTACCAACCTCCTAAGCACCATCAACGAAGTCACTGGAACAGACGAGGAGAACACGATGCCAATTGCCTACCCAGGCGGAGTGGTTCACCCCTCCCTCATGGCAGCGTCACAACATCACACGAAAAAGGGGCCTCTACGTCTACAGGAGAAGAATCCCTACCAGCAGTGAAAAAGCTGCTCGAAGTGTGGTTAACAAGCACGATGACCAGTATAATCGACAAACCCGCCCAAATGGCGAACATGGAAGAGGCGAGAGTTATCGCACCAGCGACAAATGGGAAACACAACCTTCCTCCTACAACAAATATTGCTCACAACATTAGTGACACAGGTATCGACACCCTCACAGCCATTTTGAGAAAGATGGAGGAGATGGAAAATGAGAACAAAATGTTCTGTAGCCAAATGAAAGATCACCAAGAAAGGGTAGACAAAATACCAAGCGCCCCAAAGCTCTTGCAAAAATGTGACGCCGGCCGGTTCGTTGAGAAACCATACAGTGACGAAGATGCACCACATGCCATACCTAAAACCTTCAAAATGCTTCCATATTTGAATATATACAGTACGACGGACCCCGAGGATCATGTGACCCACTATGTAACCACAGTAAAAAGCAACGACCTCGCCAAAGAACATGTGTCTCCCATATTGCTAAAAAGGTTTGATGAAACCCTCACCGGGGAATCACTAACTTGGTACTCACAGTTACCTGCATGTTCAATAGAAATGTTCTAGAAGATGGCCGACAAGTTTTGCACCTCCCATGCCAGGGCTAAGAAAGCAGAAGGAAGGGTGAACGACATATTCGCCATCAAACAGTCGCTCAGCGAAGGACTAAGGGACTTCTTTGCCCGATTCAATTGTGTGAGAATGACTCTCCTAAATATATCAGAGGGGATGGAGATAGCATCTTTCCAGAATGGGTTAAACAGGAGCAGCTCGAGAGAAACCGGAAAATTGCTAAGCCGACTCATGAAATACCCCCTAACCACTTGGGACGAGATACATAACGCCTACTACGCTGAAGTACGAGCCGATGAGGACGACCTCAACAGGCCAACTCAACGGTTGACCTCCATCCAAATGGAGTCTAGGAAGGATCGTGAAAACATTAACAGAAGGGACCATGCAGGCGCACACCCCAATGGTTAAAGGCACCAACCATATGTTAGGATCGCCGTCATACTGTCTCCCCGTCATGGCGACGGTCCATCAAGGCCACAAAAAGGGACTCACCGAAACGAAAGAGGTATGCCTCCATTACTATCTGCTCACAGTTTATGTGTTTCTCATTTAGAAATAGTCCACGCCCTGGAGAAGCTCGGCCCGAAAGTAAAGTGGCCACAAAAGATGAAGTCCGATCCAAGCACCATAAAGTCAAACGCCCTCTGCAAATTCCACCAACAATGAGGTCACACGACCGAAGACTACATCGCCTTAAGGCTAGAGGTCGTGAACATGATCCACCAAGGGCATTTCAAAGAAGTCCTGAGCGACCGAGGAAGGGCAAACTTCGCTTAAGGACGCGGTCCACCAAAACCAACCTCCCTAGCTCGTACCATCCAGATGATCATCGGAGGAGGCGTAGACGCGTCAATCAACGGCGTAAAATTCAATACCACCCACAAGTTGAAACGGTCAAGCACTCATGAATGGTATAACAACCTCGAAGAAAGTATCATCTTCGATGAGTTAGATACCCACATTTTAACTTTTCCTTAATAAGACGCTCTTGTTATTACTTTACGCATTTTAGATACTTACATAAAACGTATTATGGTTGACAACGGAAGCAGCGTATGCATTATCGACCCTCAAGTTCTCGTACAAACGAGGCTCAAAGATAGGATAGTGTCACGCTGCATCACACTAACAGGTTTTAACAATGCAGTTCTGCTGACATCCGGAGAAATCACGCTACCCATCCTAGTCGGTGGTGTTACCGTGGAAACTACGTTTCACATTATGGATCAAGATACGGCATACAACGCCATCAAATGTCAGCCTTGGATACACGCCATGAGGGACATCCCCTCCAGCTTATAATAAATCGTCAAGTTTCCCACCTTGTGGGGAATATTCAGTATCTGTGGCAAACAACGCACGGCCAAGGAATGCTACCGCATCACCCAAGACTACACATACACCCAACAATTGAAGGAAAAAGGCGAAGAGGCATAGTAATTAAGGAGGTCGAGGTCAGGAGGTGTCGAAGGGAAAGATGTCATCAAGGACCCCAAAATCATACAGGCCACGGGATCAACTGTGGATGACTTTGACCCAATGTAACTCGATAAAGACGGACACAAAAAAAAGGCCTACATTAGCCACTAACTCAAAGAACTAGGTAAATTTCAACAATTTTTAGCTAACAATGCAGACTTGTTCACTTTTTCCCATGCAGATATGCCAGGCATCCAAAGGAGATAGCGACACACAAGTTGAATGTTGACCCATTCTACTCCCAGTACGGCAAGTCAGGAGAAAATTCAACGCCACAATAAATGACACTTTCCGCGAGGAGGTCAAACAATTCTTGGAAAACGGCTTTATTAGAGAGTCGAAATACCCCCAATGGGTCGCCAACGTGGTGATGGTAAAAACGTAGAACGAGAAATGACGGATGTGAGTAGACTTCACATATCTGAACAAAGCATGTCTGAAAGACTCATTCCCACTTCCCCGCATTCACCAGCTCATCGACGCAACAGCCGGCTACGAGCTATTAAACATCCTAGATGCCTACTCGGGTTACAACCAAATCCTCATGGACGAGGAAGATCAGGAAAATACCACTTTCATCACCCACCAAGGGATCTACTGCTACAGGGTGATGCCATTCAGATTGAAAAATGCAGGGGAAACATATCAGAGGTTGGTGACCAAAATGTTCAAAAACCAGCTCGCGGAACCATGGAAGTCTACATAGATGATGTTCATACCCAATTTTTCTCATATATATATATCAGAGGTTGGTGCATGAGCATCAACCAATACTTTTTCCATATTTTCTTTATAATTTTAAAGGGTTTTTAATAAATTTATTCCAGCATTTTTAATATCTAAATAATTATTAATTTCATCACAAACAATTTCATAATGGTTTATTATTTAATTTCTATCATGTATATTCATATGGAGCTTTAAAATTTTTATGCATAATTATATTTGCACCTTTAGGCTATAATTGCAATAATGTTTATATTATTTATGCAGAAAAATGACTTTTTATATTTTTATAACATTAAGTAATTATTTTAAATCATTTTAATGCACAAATGATATTTTTATTATTTGTTAATTATTTTTATAAATTATTTTATTAATTTAATTAGGTATTTAAAACATAGCCCTTTTTCTAATGAATTTTTTTCCGGACCTAGCCCAACTATTCACATTACCCCAGCCCAATACTACCTAACCCATTACAACCTAACTCAGACCCACACCCGTCGAATTAACCCGCCCATCTAAGGATCTAATCATGGTCGTTGATCTCAGAAGATCAACGGCTCCCAATCACCCATCCCGTTTTAATTAACCAAACTCCTTAACCCTAAATCATATCCCCCACCCTATATCACTGAATCCTCTCGTCTCTTCCCTTTCCCCTCTCAAACCCTAACCCGCAGTCACCATTTCCCCTTTGATTCCTACCAGAAATGGAATCATTTCTTGATTCCTTGCCTTATTTGGATTTACTTATTTACTTAATACCTGTCTTTAATGTTACTTGACTTAATTTGCCTCAAATGGCAAGTGTATCTCCAGAGACTCGAACTAGATCTGGTCAGGAATCTCTTATATTTTTATTATTTCCGTTTGTGTTCATCCCAAACCCTGTGAGTATTTTCGTATCTTTCAGTTAGGGTTTCAGATTTTGATTCGAAATAGATTTGGTTCAACTTTTGTTTGTTTTTATGTTACTCTTCATCTATATTTGCTCTGTTACTCACTAATATGTCTATTTTGGGTTGAAACATTTACTTACCCTAAATTAGGGTTCAGATCTTTCCAGATATGAGATGATTTTTATTTTTGTTTTAGCATTTTTCTTTAATGTTTCAGTATCTCTGTCTCTGTGTTTTATAGTTTCTTCATTATTTCTGACTAATTTTATTTACCCTAAAATTAGGGTTTTGATTTTCAAAGACGAACCAAACCTGTTTCAACCTTTAATGTTTCATCTCTGTGTATTTCCTTTATTACTTTTGACTTATTTCACTTACCCTAAAATTTAGGTTCAAACCTTAATTATTTTCGTCTATATGTCTTTGTATATCTGCCTAATTTCTAGGGTTTTCGATTATTTAATTATTTCTTTTAATGTTTCAATCTATTAGTCTTTAGCTTTGACGTTAATTGCTGATTAATTTTACTTACCCCAAATTAGGGTTTTGAAACCTCTGCTAAGATTTTTCCATTTTGTATGGTACTGACATTTCCTTTTTTGTTCAATTTACATGTTCTCGTTATTTCCTTACCATATTTGGTCCAGACTCGATTATTTGATTGACTCTGTGTAATACTTTCCCTAACTTAAGTAGTACTGGCCTGGTTTTATGCTATTATGTCCTGTTAATTGATTGAAACTAACTCTAATTAATTTTGGAGTTATTCTCATTCCTTATTTGTGTAGGACTGATTCATTACCTTATATGTCTGCTTAATTCAGTGCTATTTAAACCCCTCTCTCATTCCCTTTAGGACAGACTGGAATCCTCATATTCTCACGAAAAGTTAAGCTCTCTTTGTTCTCTCTTGTTCTGATTTCTGTACTAAGTGCTTATTGTTTGGCCAGCTGAAATCCAAGGCCAAATTGCTCTGGAACTTAACTGCTATTGCACATTTACTTGCGTTCTTCTTAACTGGCATGTCCTAACCTTTGCAATTTCATTCTTTATACTTTGCTTGACTAGGCCGTTTCAATTCCCAACATGATTCTGTCTTTTATGTGACTATATGATCTCATTTATTAACACTGTTAACTTAGGACTAAGTTATTTCAAGTAATATGAATCCTCTCCTAAGTTACTTTAAGGTTTAGTCTATTTCTTGTTCTGAACTTTGCAAGATACTATAAACATGTAATCACTTGGCTTGTTGCTTAACTCGTATGTCA
Source organism: Nicotiana undulata (assembly GCA_005239495.1). Lineage (NCBI taxonomy): Eukaryota > Viridiplantae > Streptophyta > Magnoliopsida > Solanales > Solanaceae > Nicotiana > Nicotiana undulata. Next base: position 45,824 of record ML269020.1, read on the forward strand.
TGTCTGTTCAACTCAAATGTTTCTGCCTTATTGCTTCTGTGACTAAGCCATGACTGTTTCGAATACTAGCATGAGTATTTAGCTTAATCAGATGTCACCCTATTGAACTATGTGCTGAACATGAACCTTGTTTGCTTCTTGGTGCAGTTCTGCCTGCAACTCTGTGTTTTGAACTTTCTTTCTTCTGAAAGAACTATTTTAAAATTTGCCCTTTTTCCTTTATGTACTGATTTTAAAACCACTACACCTACTCCTTTAGGTTCTCAACCACCCCAGTGTGAGCACTACCTAGGGTCCTTGAGACTCTTTTGAACTCTGACGCACTGGGGGCTGGTTATCCAATCTTTTATGAATTACCTTTTGAATGTGATTCTGGTGTGAGCATTGCCCTGGGTCCCTGAGGCCCCTGGGAACTTTAACACCCTGGAAGCCTGGTTTTAATGTGCTATAGATGAATCATTGTTATTCTGTTATGTTGGAAGGCCTGGTTCTCAAGTTTATTTGGGCCTATGAAGGCTCCCTATAGTGTAACTATTATCATTATGTTATTCATTTGATATTTTGGGTTGTAATAATTTTGTAATAACAGATTTGGGGATATTTAGTAAAGCTGGGAGGTTTTTCTTATATCTTTTGTTAAAACTGGGTAGAAATCTTGCCTATAGGATTTAATTATGCTGGTTGAATTGTGTGAGTACTATACTGTGTTTAGAAATCTCGCCTATAGGACTTTCATGATCATTTTGATTATGTATTTTACATTTTTGCATACTAGGGATCTAGCTTATAGGACTTTTCGTTTAATTCTGTACACTAGAAATCCTGTTCAGAGGATCTATACATGTTTCCAACAAATGTGCATTAGCAATCATGCCCATAGGACCTTGTTGTTTGAGTTAATTACCCTTCCTTGCAATTTGTTTATTTTTTCCCCTATATGCGGTTAATAGATATCATGCCTATAGGACCAAAAATCAGTTTGAAACCTAGAAATCATGCCTATAGGGTTTAAATCAATAGATATCATGCCTATAGTACTAAGATCAATTTCAAATTTAGAAATCATGTCTATAAGATTTAAGTCAAACTAGCAATTAGAAAGCATGTTTGTAGGAAATAAAAACCTATCTTTATAAGTTAAAACAAGTGCTACACTTAGAAACCATGTCTATAGGTCCATAATTAATAAGCTCGTAGAAGTCATGCCTATGGGATCCTGTTGATTGATTCTGAATTCAATCGCTATTGTCAATCACTTAGGAAATATATCTATAGGACTTAATAATGATTCTGGGTTTAAAATTGTGACATATTACTGCCTGAAGTGCCCAGATTCATGCTAAATAAAATCAGTAGGAAAACAAACAGGTCTTAATGCTCGCCATGATAAATTTGTCTTTACACTCTGTTTTTGTCACATAGATATCCTGCCTATCGGATTCCAAGTTAACAAAGTTTGCTGACTCAATTGTGTGCTTTTGTTGTCTATGTGTGGAGGTCAATGTGAGCCTATACTTGTTCTTTATCTGAAAGTCCTATTTATTTTTGTTTGTCGCCTAGATTTCACATTTTTAAGTTACATAGGTAGGTCTATTATTATCCCAAATAGATGTCCTAATACCTCCAGGGCCATAGGTAAGGGAGGGGTAGTGCACGCTTAAGGAACGAGCTAGAAAATACTAGAACACTTAGGTGACAACTTAAAGATAGTAATCGGGTAGTAAAGAGATGATAGTCCATGAGCTAATGCTATGAGAAACACCCTGACTTGAGGGAGTTACAAAGTATTGCATGGAATGATCCTATAGGCCAAAAAATTAAGGACCCTTCCCCCCCTATACTCTTGTTTAAAATAAATTGAATATTGTCCAAATTGTTTTCTTCCCCTTTTTAGACTAATTCGCTTAATTAAGTTCGGTCGGGAGCCACCATTATGGACCTCGAGGGGTGTCTAACACCTTCCCCTAAAGGTAATTTGAGCCCTTATCCGATCTCTGGTGATGTAAACCGGTTATGTGAGTTAATCGCTCTAGGTTCCCTAACTCACTTTAATCCGTTAGGTGGCGACTCTTCCAATTCCTTACTCGTCCCAAAAAGAGGAGTTGTGCCAAAATGTCAAAACCCGATTTCGCTAGAAAAAGGGGCACGACAGCATGGCGACTCTGCTGGGGATATTTCTAGGCTCTTACCATAACGAACCTAATTTTTGTGAATTAGTCTGTAAGTATGCCTTATTATTTTGTTGATACTTGCACACCCTTTCCCCTTCCCCTTTTATGCGAATTTATTTTCCTACTTTCAGTCATTCACGATTTCTCTTTCTTGTTTTATTACTCTTTACTATGGAAACTGACTTGTCTCCTTATTTTTCTTTCTTAATCGCCTTTCCAATTATTAAATACCGTATTTATCATTTTTCATCGTGCAAATACGTGAAAACGTGCTATTTTCTGTTGCATAAATCATGCTCAACATCATATTCCACTCGTGCGTAACTAATACCGCAGCAACGCTTGATGAGTGTTTGTGCTCTTCCTATATATCACCCTTTTGTATTCGGAAAGACTTATTTGCAGTAAAACTAGTCGATCAGCGGTGCAGTCAACAGTTCAGTGCCTTTTCCCCTCAAGTTGTCTGTTTGAGGGTACCAGTCTAGACCTCTATAGAAACCTTACCTTGATTATAACTGTACATGCATCATGGTAAAACCTAGCCTGGGTTAATAGTCCACATAATAACCCTTTAGGAAAAGCCTTGTCCAAAGTCCACCGGGGTTTCCATAATCCCAACGGACACAGCCACGATCTGTGCATTAATTTGGAGAAATAAGTTTCATTATGCTAATCGTTATTGTATAAATAGTCGAATCTGGAGGAGGAAAGGGTCTAACCTTATTCGTTTTGCAGAAAATGAGGCACGAAGTCCCCAGGTTCGGCATGGTCCATAACATACCACCATTGTTGCTAGATTGGTGGGAAGATCTTCCGTCAAGCGAAAAAAAACACGTGAAAAAGGTTTTGGGAAACTTACCTTCCTTATTGGATATCAACCGAACAACATGTTGATCGAAATTGCCACTATGTTCTGGGATAGAGAAAGAGTCGTGTTCCGTTTTGGCAACATAGAAATGACCCCTCTTTTGGAGGAAATAGGGGGATTCGCTGGACAACCTTGGGACAATCCCGATTTATAAGTGTCGGAAAATCACACTCCCAAAGGGTTTCTGAAAATGATGGGTTTAAGAAAGAATGACGACTTGGTGTGTCAGAAGAAGTCCTACATACCCTTAGACTTTCTTTATGAACGATACGGTCATAGAAAATCCTATTGTATCTTTCATGACGAGTTCTTCATCACTTCCTTGGGTTGGATTCATCGCAGGGTTTTCGTGTTCATCGTTTGCTTCTTTGGTATGATAGTGTTCCCAAGCAAAATAGACAGAATTCACATCAGACTGGCCATGGTAAACAAAGCTTTAATTGAGAGAATCGAGGGGAAAACATATACTATTGTCCCTATGATTATATCAGACATATATCGGGCCTTGGATCACTGCCAGAAGGGGTTCAAACACTTCGAGGGTTGTAATCTGCTACTACAGGTTTGGTTGCTAGAACATCTCCGTGGAATTATCACATAGATTTTCATCATCCCAAGAGAATGACCTTTATCCCAGGCAGGTTTTCTCAACCGGAGAATGCTACAGAATGGGTGTAATTTTTCGATAATTTAACTGAGGACCAGGTTCAATGGATGTTCGAATAAATCCCCACTAGTCAGTTCATCATCGGATCTAGGGATGTTCCCCACCATGTGTTGATAGGGTTAAGGGTCATACACCCCTATGTTCCCATCAGGTCCATGAGACAAGCAGGTAGAAATCAAGTCATACCGCAAGTCTCCAAAATGAGTCACTACAGGGCAGATTTTCAAGATGACGAAATCCCATACAAATGTGAAGCTCAACATATGTGCCACCTGAAGATTATTGTAGAAAAATACACCATCGAGCCAGACCGATATCACGCAGGGCATGTGCACTTTTACCCATTATGGTTGGAAGATAGCATAGCGGGAATCGTTGAGCTGGGGATCGGTCGAGGAAACAGAGTCATAGATGAAGTTGCTGAAGCGCAAGTGAAATATAACAGACTGCGCAAAAGAGTTCACGAGTTCGAGGCCGAGCATCTGGAGCAACACAAGACTGATATGGAACTGATCTATGAATGGATGGAAATGGCTATTAAGTCGAATGAAAGGCTGGAATATCTGGAGCAGGGTCTGATGGAGCTGGAAGAGAAAATGAGGAAAAGAGTCATAGACTGCCAGAATGCTGAGGGTAACGAATGAGGACATCTAGCGAGAGTATACCTGCTGCTGGGCATGCGCGACCTAGGGAACCTGATCGATGGGTCCAATAGAATCAAGCCTAGAGAAGGTCCATCTGGGACCAAGTAGATTAGGATTATTTGTTCTTGCTCTTTCGAATGTAATAATGCCAAGTGCCATTAGTGACTTATCTTCTTTAGTGTCGTCTTAGATTTGTCTTGTTTTTTACATTAATTAAATGAGGCAATTGTTGGCATTAAAATTCTCCAAATCTAATTGTCGCTAGGACTACCTTAGGCACAACGAGGCTCCAAAATTAGGACAAAATTTACATTCCTGCAATATGTGTTTAAATACTTCAAATATTTTCCGGAATTCTTACTGACTTGGTTACCTTTTTGTCTTTTTTTCTTTTTTATTATTCCCATTCCCCAAGGTTGGTTCACGCATACTGGCATCATCAGCTTACCACACCAGATCCAAAGGCCCTCCATTTCCTCCTCATCCAAGTGTACCAAAAGGCAAAGAGAAATCTAAGATGGACGATATGAGCGACGTCAAAAAAGACAATACCACACATGCTGAGAATGTGGAAACCTCCGATGTTCGGAGTACTCTAGCCCCAAATGATTTTGTTTTATGGCTTGAACAGAAAATACTTGAACTGCAAGGTGAGCTCGAGCAGGTCCGTAACGTGGCAAACCTCTCCCTCACACTAAACGTCACAGATATCAACCATCCAAATACCCAAAACCCGATACCTCCTCAAAACACACCTAACCAACGCCCGCAGAATCCTCTTGCACCCCACCAATATACAACCCCTCCTCAAAATCCTTTACCCGTACCTATACCTCATCAACATCAGCGCCTACTCAGTATCCGCAAACCACTTTTCACAGTCCTCATAATACCCCACAGCTTATCCCCGATTCCCAAAATTCAACCAATGATCACCACTATACCCAAACCCCTGGCATTCACCAAAATAACCCCATATACGTAGAAACCTTACCCCACTCCACTCAATAAATCTCATATACACTAGAATTCGCTGAGAAGGACCTGCTCATTAAGAACATGGCATAAGAGCTGAAGAAACTCACAAGCCGAGTTCAAGGTGTTGAAAGAGGCAAAGGAATCGAAGGTTTGAATAATGAGGATTTGTGCATCCAGCCAGATGTGGAACTGCCATAGGGTTACAAACCTCCTAAGTTCAAAATGTTTGATGGAACGGGTGACCTAAAGGTTCATTTGAGAACTTACTGTGACAAGCTCGTAGGGGTTGGAAAGGATTCGCATGAAGTTGTTCATGAGAAGCCTTACTGGAGATGCTCTATCTTGGTACATAAGTCAGAATCCCAAGAAATGTGCTAATTGGGTGAGCATGGTGTCGGACTTCATAGATAGATTCAGATTCAACACGAAAAATGCATCAGATGTTTTCTATATCCAGAATCTCAAGAAAAAGCCAACTGAGACTTTCCGCGAGTATGCTACTCGGTGGAGGTCAGAAGCAGCGAAGGTCAGGCCAGCATTAGATGAAGAGCAGATGAACAAGTTCTTTGTTAGGGCACAAGATCCATAATATTATGAAAGGTTAATGGTCATTGAGAATCACAAGTTCTCCGATATCATCAAGCTCAGAGAAAGGATCGAGTATGGTATCAAAAGTGGAATGGTAACAAATTTCAAGGCACTGCAAGCCATGAACAGAGCACTACAATCAGGTGGCATATCAAAGAAGAAAGAAGTGGCGACAGTAATGGTTGCCAAGGTCCAAAATCTCCGTTTGTGTACCAAACACCTTCACCCATATACCAACCTTCACCTCCTAGATATCCTCAACCCTCTACTGCCTACCATACCTATAATACCCAACCAACCTATTATCAAACACCTCCAACTCGTCCAAACTATCAAAAACCCAGGCCCAATTTTGATCGCAAACCACCCAGACAATACACTGCTATTGCTGAACCTATCAACCAGTTGTATGAAAGATTAAAAGTTGTTGGATATGTCACCCCTATTCTCACCATGTCCATGGAAAACTCATCTCAGTGGGTTAACCCAAACAAGACATGTGCATACCACTCCGGAATGAAGGGAAATACTATTGATGAATGCCGCACTTTGAAAGAAAAGATCCAAACACTAATTGATACCAAGGTCATACAGGCGAAAGAAACCACACCCAATGTCTGCAACAACCCCCTCCTAGATCATAGGGGTGAAGGAGTCAATGTAATAGAAATTGATGAAGAGTGGGATCCCGCAGGGTGAATTAGGCTTATTCGGGAAGGTAATGATCCTAAGAAGCCTACAGTCACGCTCAATCCCACTGTATTACAGGTACATACACCAATTGAAGTCGAGGTAGCTGTATCGTCTCCCTTTGAAGTAGAAGTGACACCAACTGTAGCAATACCCACACCGTCTGAAGTAGAAGCGGCCACACTTTTCACTTTGATGGTGGCATCCACACCACCCTTCGGTTCCAATGATGTACCTTGGGATTATATTGCTGAGGCTAGAATAAAGAGAAAGGGAAAGGAAAAAATGGAAGAGTCCGGCGCTGCACAAGGAATGACTAGAACGGGCAGAATTTACACACCTGAGCATTTGGGAGAGACCAGTAAGCAAGCTTCCAACAAACCACCACTCATTGAAACTGGTCCGCATGACCTCTGGAGGAAAGTGCAAGTAAGGGAGTACTTTGTTGTTGATCATCTGAACAAGACTCCCTCCCAAATATCCATCTTGTCATTGCTGCAAAATTCTGGGCGCACAGGAATGCTCTAATGAAGGTACTGAACGAAGCATATGTGCCCAACAACATTACTAGTGGAGAGATGGCCAATATGGTGGGACAAGTGCTGGAAAGCCATAAGATTACCTTTCATGAAGATGAGTTTACGCCTGAAGGGTTAAGCCATAACAGGCACTACACATCACCGTGCTATGTGAAGATAAGTCCATCGCCAGAGTTCTGATAGAAGGAGGGTCCAACCTCAACATCTATCCTTTGACAACTATGAAGAGGTTGGGCAAAGTTCTGCATGAGATACGAGAAGGATCAATGAATGTGAAAGCGTCTGATGGGTAACAAAGAGCCACAATCGGAGAAACTAATCTATACCTGCAGATGGGTCCTACCTTGTTCGATGTTGAGTTACATGTGCTTGACATATCTGCCTCCTACAATCTACTGCTGGGACAACCTTGGATACATGTCGCTGGAGCCGTCGCGTCTACCTTGCACTAGGCTATAAAATTTGAGTGGAACTATCAAGAAGTAATCATCCATGGAGATGGAAGCAACCCCATTTACACCAGTCAGACTGTTCCGGTGGTAGAAAACAGAAGGAAGTTAGGTGGAGAAACCTACCATCATATCGAGCGTGTTAACGCAATCGAGAAGGATAAGTGGTGGAGTAGCAAGATAGAAAGCATGCTAGCATGGAGAGGGTGCGAACCTGGTAAAAATATTCAAGGTATCTCCAAGCCAATACAACTGAAACGCCATGGTACAACCTTTGGGCTTGGATATCCGTATACCTGGCAGGAATATGATGATTGGTCGCCACCATGGGTTGGTCCACACTACCTCTTGATCAACTTGTATCACGTCTGAATCAGACATTCTATCAGGACGATATCATATGGGGATCAGAGGAAGAAGAAGCCTTGGCGGCATTGAGGAATTTGTTCTTGGAAGCCGATGATATGTACTGCTGTGTGATAGTCGAGGAGGAGGAGAAAGAAGGCCGTACTATCCAGACAATGGAGAAGGGAGCATTCCTCAAGAACTGGATCGTTAAACCATCAAGGGCCCGACGAGTCCCGGGGTAGCAAGCCTGATAGCATTTGTTTACTTATGAAAATGATTTCCTCTTTTGCATTTTGTTGAAATCATTTTGTTTGACGTTATAAATGGCTTGATGTTTTATTATTACTATTTTCCTTTCATATCATTATCCCTACAGCATTACTATTTCTTATCTTGATAAACCAACGACTGTGACATGTAATGAGACAACGCAAAAAAAAAAGGACAGTGATCCGGAAGAAATAGAAGAAGAGGATGTAATACCTGCAAAGATTGTCAAAGAAGTGGAGAATTTTGAGAACAAGCCCAAGTCCAACCTGGACGAGACCGAGATAGTCAACTTGGGAAATTCTGATACCGTCAAGGAAACCCGCATAAGCATCCATCTATCTTCGTCAGAAAAGGAAGAATACACTTGGTTACTGAAAGAATATGAAGATATCTTTCCATGGTCATACGACGATATGACAGGGTTGAGCATATCCATAGTGGCTCACAAGTTACCTACAAATCCAATGTGCCCGCCAGTGATGCGGAAACTCAGGAAATTCAAACCAGATATGAGCATGTAAATCAAGGAGGAAGTCACCAAGAAAATCAAAACCAAGGTCCTCAGGGTAGTTGAATACCCAACCTGGTTGGCCAACATTGTGCCGGTTCCAAAGAAAGATGGGAAAGTCAGAGTCTATGTCGATTATCGGGGTCTAAACAGAGCAAGTCCCAAGGATGATTTCCCGCTGCCAAATATACACATTCTGATCGACAATTGCGCCAAGCTTGAACTCCAGTCCTTTGTAGATTGCTTCGCGGGTTATCATCATATTTGGATGGACGAAGAAGACGCAGAGAAAATAGCCTTCATTACACCATAATGAGTGTATTGTTACAGAATGATGTCGTTCGGTCTAAAGAATGCTGGGGCCACCTACATAAGGGCCATGACGACCATCTTCCATGACATGATACGAAAAGAAATAGAGGTATATGTGGATGACATCATATCAAATCCAAGAAGTCTACTGATCACATAGCAGATTTGAGGAAATTCTTTGACCGACTGCGGAAGTACAATCTAAAGCTAAATCCCGCAAAGTGCCAAAAAATTGTTGGGATTCATCGTAAGTCGCCGGGGAATAGAGTTGGACCCCTCAAAGGTCAAAATCATCCATGAATTACCACCACCAAAAAGCAAGAATGTTGTGATGAGTTTCTTGGGACGCCTCAACTACATCAGTCGTTTCTTAGCGCAGTCCACAGTAATATGTAAGCCGATTTTCAAAATGCTAAAGAAGGATGCCGCAACTAGTTGGACTGAGGATTGTCAAAAGGATTTTGACAAAATCAAGGAATACTTTTCCACACCACCAATCTTAGTCTCGCCAGAGCCTGGTAGACCACTATTACTCTACCTTGCAGTGTTAGATTGAGCTTTCGGTTGTGTTCTGGGACAACATGACAATACGAGGAGAAAGGAATAGGCCATTTATTACTTGAGTAAGAAGTTCACTCCTTATGAAGAGCGATACTCTGTGCTAGAACGCACTTGCTGCGCTCTAACCTGGACATCTCAGAAGCTAAGACACTACTTTTGTGCCTACACTACATATCTCATATCAAGGATGGATCCCCTGAAGTACATCTTTTAGAAACCCATGCCTATTGGGAAGCTGTCCAAGTGGAAAATCTTGCTGAGTGAGTTCGACATCATCTATGTAACTTAGAAAGCAGTCAAAGGACAAGTATTGGCAGACCATCTTGCCGAAAATCCTGTAGGAGGAGAATATGAACCCCTAAAAACGTATTTACTGAGGAAGAGGTATCATTCGTAGGAGAAGACATTGTTGAAGCCTACGATGGTACGGGAATGTTTTTCACGGAGAGGCAAATTTCAAAGGAGTCGGTATCGGAGCCATTTTGGTATCAGAAACCGGTCAGCATTATCCGATGTCTGCAAAACTCAGATTCCCATGCACTAACAACATGGTGGAATATGAAGCTTGCATATTGGGGCTTAACTTGGTTGTTGATATGAATATTCAGGAACTGCTAGTGATCGGTGATTTAGACCTGCTGGTACATCAAGTACAATGAGAGTGGGCAACCAAAAATTCCAAAATACTACCATATCTGCATCATGTACAAGAAATTAAGAAGAGGTTCACGTAGATAGAATTCCGGCATGTCCCCAGAATTCAGAATGAATTTGCAGACGCATTGGACACCTTGTCATCAATGATACAACATCTAGACAAGAATTTCATCGATCCCATTCCGGTGAGAATCCATAATCAGCCGGCATATTGTGTACATGTTGAAGAAGAAACGAACGGAAAACCCTGGTTCCACGACATCAAAGAGAACTTGGAAAAAGGAGAATACTTGGAGCATGGAAACCATACTCAGAAGCGCACACTTCAGAGGTTTTCCAATCACTTATTCCAAAGCGGAGGAACCCTGTGTAGAAGAACTCCCCATCTGGGACTATTAAGGTGTGTTGACGCAAAAGAGGATTCCAAATTGCTCGAGGAGATACATGCCGAAACCTACGACCCACATATGAACGACTTTGTCTTGGCCAAGAAGATACTTAGGGCTGGATACTTTTTGATGACCATGGAAACAGACTGCATCCGGTACGTTCATAAATGCTACCAATGCTAGATACATGCATACATGATACAGGTGCCGCCAAATGAGCTTAATGCAACAAGCTCACGTTGGCCTTTTGCTTCCTGAGGAATGGATGTCATCAGCCCAATCGAGCCCACAGCTTCAAACGGGCACCGGTTCATTTTAGTGGCCATCGACTACTTCACTAAATGGGTTGAAGCCGCGTCTTACAAAGTTTTGACCAAGAAGGCCGTTGCAGATTTTGTCCAAGGCCGAATTATTTGTCGATTTGGGGTTCTAGAGTCCATCATCAATGACATTGCCGCCAATCTCAATAGTGATATGATGAAATCCATGTGTGAAACTTTCAAAATCAAGCACAAGAATTTCACAGCATACAAGAAGATACTAAGGAAAATGGTAGAGAACCACAAGCAATAGCATGAGAAATTACCATTCTCCTTGCAGGTAATACTGCACCACAGTCCACACATCAACCGGGGAAACTCCCTATCTGCTGGTTTATGGAACCGAAGTTGTCATTCCCGCCGAGGTAGAAATCCCTTCTTTGAGAATCATACAAGAAGCCGAACTCAGCGACGCAGAATGGATAAGGAGCCGCTATGAGCAACTATCTCTCATAGAAGGAAAGAGGATGAATGCAGTATGTCACAGTCAGCTTTATCAGAATAGAATGTCCAGAGCATTCAACAAAAGGGTCAAACTAAGATAGTTCGCACCGGGGCAGCTGGTGTTGAAACGGATCTTTTCGCATCAAGATGAAGCCAAAGGAAAATTCTCACCTAACTGGAAGGGTCCTTACATGGTTCACAGAGTATTGACAGGAGGAGCACTCATACTCGTATAGATGGACGGAGAAATCTGTCCAAAGCCAATCAATTCAGATGCACTTAAAAGATACTATGTGTAAACCATTTTATGTTTTTTCATATTATGTAAATTGAAATACGCTCGACCTGATTCCCTTTTAAGAGGGGATACGTAGGCATCCCTATGGGTTCGGTCAAAATTCAATAAAATTTCCATTTTCCCCACAATCAGAAACCAGGGCAAAATTTTTAGGAGGACCCTCAAAATTCCGAAGTAAGTTCAGCCAACCGCAGCATACAGAATGGTTAGAAAGGTCATCTAGTTAACTAGAGTAGAATTTTGAGGAGGACCCTCAAAATTCTACGACAGAGGAAGTCAAAGTGTCTCTAATAATGTCACAGTTACTGGTTCATCTAACTAATTTCTAAACTGCATATTACTATGTCTTTGAAAATTATACACGCATGCTTTTGAAAAGAAACTTTACTATTAGCCAAATGCTACCCCTGATAACTTGAGCAGGATCCTCATACAGAACGGATCAAATGGAGCAAGCAAAGGCACGAACCAACCTTACCCCACAAAACTCACAAATTTTCTTTGGATGCAAGATTATATCATCATGATAAGCATCGTCGCAGCAACACAATCGCTATGCACAAAACACATCGTCAGCTAAGAATACTTGACTCTTACTCTTACACTTGCATGAGACTAAGCTTTGTCTCAATCCTTGCATGAGGCTAAGCCCTGCCTCCCTATTTGCATAAGGCTAAGCATTGCCTTCTCCTTGTATGAGACTAAGCCCTATCTCAAATCACTTGCATGAGGCTAAGCCCTGCCTCCCTATTTGCATAAGGCTAAGCATTGCCTTCTCCTTGTATGAGACTAAGCCCTATCTCAAATCACTTGCATGAGGCTAAGCCTTGCCTCCCTATTTGCATAAGGCTAAGCACTACCTTCCCCTTGCATGAGACTAAGCTCCGTCTCAAATCACTTGCCTGAGGCTAAGCCCCGCCTCTCTATTTGCATAAGGCTAGGCACTGCTTTCCCCTTGCATGAGACTAAGCTCTGTCTCAAATCGCTTGCATGAGGCTAAGCCCTGCCTCTCTATTTGCATAAGGATAAGCACTACCTTTGTAAGAACCCGTAAAATTTATTGTTTAAAATAATGCCAGAATAAGTCCCCAAGTTGTTATAACTGTAGAAATTCTAAAAACTGACCTTATTTGTGTAAAATTACCCCGGAATTTGAAAGAATAAATTTTCCAGAAGTTGGGCGTTATGCGACGCACTATGCGATCGCATAACGGGTATGCGGAACGCATAATGGTCGCATACCTGGGCAGGCCACTGCCCAACTTGAGGACAACTATGCAGTCCATTATGCGATCGCGTTTCAATTCTGCGGACCGCATAGTTGTCGCATTCTTTCCTTGTGATTTTGTGAGGGAGGTTATGCGACACACTATGTGAGCGCATAACATGTATGCGGACCGCATAGTGGTCGCATACCTGCACAATGTCTTTTTAATTTTGGCCCACCTGGAGAGCCATTATGTGGTCGTCTATGCGGACCGCATGTCAGGAATGCGATCGCATTCCTGACCGCATTCCTGTGTCGGGCTCCTATTTTTTTTAATTTTAAAACCCGACCCTCAGTTCATTAAAACACCCCACCCCTTCATTTTAACAAGTTTTCTAAACAAAATAGAGAGAAGGAAAGGGGAGTTCTTGAGAGAGAAAGTGGCCCTTCCATCAAAGTGATTTACAAAGTCCCCCAGACCTGATAATTCGAGTAATCATATTCTTCCCCATTCTAGCAGGTAAGGGTTCCAACCTTTTTTTCCATTTATTTTCTGATTGTAAACAAAGGGAAAATATGCATGGATTGTTTTTGAAAATATTAACTAAGACCTTGCATGCATGTTTAATAATGGTATTAACCTAGTAAGAGGGAGTGGTTTGGGGTAAATTTCACAAAGACGGGGTTGGTAATCTAATAGGGTCACATAGTGTTTGGAAAAATGTTTAAGAGAGTCCGAATTGCATGCATGACTTCCAATTCTAAGTTGAATACGTTTATTTGTGAACTAGATTGACGGTACTAGTCGGTTCGGTGATTTGTGAGTAAAAAGTTAAAAAGACATTTCAACTCAAGGTATGTATGGCTAACTTTAACCTTTGTAAAATCCCTCTTGTTGTGGTAAGCATACGGTATGTGTACTTATATGGAAATATGTTAATTGACTGTCTAGTTGATTGCTACCCCACTGTGTTAGATGAGATTTTGAATTGTGACTTGGCAAGCCTACCTTATTATGTGCAAATCTTGTAATTGTTTGAGGTTATTGATATGAAACGATGTAAATAAGTTGAACGATTATGGCAATACCTTGTACATGAATTATTACTTTGTGAAAATTAGGGTGCCTTGGGCCCAAATAAACGAATTGTTGATGTGAACTTGTGTTCCTTGAAAGGAGGATTCTTGTGATGTAATTGTTTGGGATTGAAATATGAAATATGATTGGTTGCCACCCCACTGTGTTAGATAAGATTATAAATTGTGTTTGGCATGTCTACTTCATTATGAGAAAAGCCGGTAATTGTTTGAAGCTACCGTATGAAGCATTGTAAATAAGTTGAACGGTTAGGGCAATACCTTTTGCATAAATTGCTGCTTGATGAAAGTTTGGGGTGCTTTGAGCCCAAGTAAATGAATTGATAAATGTGAATTTGTGATCCTTGAAAGGAAGGCCCTTGTGATGAAATTGTTTGGTGTTGTTGTTGAATTGTGATCCTTGAAATGAAAGCCCTTGTGATCAAATTATTGGTGTTGTTGTTATGAAATATGAATTGTCAGGCGGGGTCGGGTTGCGTGCCGCAACACGAAGTAATAAAGTGTGGGTTGTGGTGATAAGGGTGGCCGAGGTAATAAGGGTGGAAAAGTGATCGTTATCACTATTGATATGAAAATTATGAAACTCGTGAATATGGTGGTGTTGGAAAGGGAAAAAGGAGAGATTGTAAAATTGTTGATTTTGATTGTCACTTTCCGTGTGTTTTGATTGTTGGTCCTATTGTTGTCTTGTTTCTTATCTGTAATATTGGTTGATTGTACTTGGGATAAAGTTTGTTTATACATACTAGTACTTTGTTGTTGTTGCTGTTCTGATGAAATTATTGGTGGTGTTGTTATGAAATTGTTGGTCCTATTACTGTCCTTTTTCTTATCTGTGTATTGGTTGATTGTACTTGGGATAAAGTTTGTTCATACATACTAGTACTATTCCACAGTACTAACGTCCCTTTTTCCGGGGGCGCTACATCTTTTATATGGATGTAGGTGGTCCCATAGCAGGTAGCCCAGCCCGCCGTTAGTGGTACCTCTTCTTCATCTCTTCAGCAGTTGTGGTGAGCCCCTCTTTTCCTCGGGGCCGTGTGTGGACTATACCACCCTCTTTTTATTATTTTGTAAAGGTATAGCCGGGGCCTTGTTACCGGCAAGTTATGTAAAAATCCTTAGTATTCGTAGAGGCTCCATAGACATGATGTGGGTGTATATATGTATTTTTGGGTAGTGACAGTACGTACTTGGAACCGCGGATCATGTTGGAAAGTTATGAATGTATTATGTATGTTTGGATATCAATCGTTGAAATGCTAAAAGATGAAACAAATGGAGATATGTTGTAAAATGTACTTTGAAACTAAAATCGGCTAACTCACACGAAATAATGTATGTTATGAACGCGGGGTAATACGTTGAGCAGGAAAGGAAATCCTGGTCCGCTTGAATGGGTTCACCCGGTTAGGCGCCGGTCTCGTCCCTCGATTTTGGGGCGTGACAAACTTGGTATCAGAGCCTAAGGTTTTAAAGTGTCCTAGGATATCTCGGAGCCGTGTCTAGTAGAGCCCTTCTTATCGGTGTGTTGTCGACCACATCTATAATTAGGGGGATACATGGACATTTAGGAATTTCACCCTTCTTTGATACTCCAATCGTGCGATATAGCTCAAGTTAGGGAGTTAGTTTTCTATCCAAGCCTTACTCTCAAAATGAGTAATCATGATACCATAATCCGCGAGTTTTAAGCCATGAGGAGGGAATTATCCCACCATTGAGTCCGAAGGGGCTGCCCAAGGGCTTGTTAGTAGAATATATTGAGCTGTGGAGGGATTGGTAGAACGTATCACTAATAGGGGAGTGCCCTTGTCCTTATTGATGTCCCTGCACCACCAAATCCTATAGTATATCGGTATGGTACCAACGTGCTCTTGTTGTGTATGTGCATCCATATTGAAGAACCTTCATAGGCATGGTCTTAATGAATGTTGAGTCAAAAACCATTGCATGCACCTACTCTTTGAACGAGATCCAATATTTCTTGAATTCACTCTACCACAAATTTTCTCATATGCAATCTTTTATGATATCGAGCTCTATGATCATGTCCTTGAATTGAGTTGTAGCTATAGAATTACCATTTCCAACATGCCTTTATAAACTCTAACAAGGGACTATACCCGAAGAATTTCTCATCAAATGAAGGGATGGACCATTATCATATGTTCGCACAAAATAAAAAGATATCTTTTCTTGGCCCTTTTCTTCGGGTTTCTGCTTCAATCTGAATGTTGATATAGGTGAAGATCTTGCTTTGTTTCATCATCATCTCTAGTATGGTAGTGTCCTCGCTCTATCTTTGTTGAGGCTTTCATTTTGGCCTAGTGGTCGGAATCAGCTAAATTTTTAATTGCTTGGCGAGAATCTCCCTCTTCTCCGCCAGGTTATTTTCTGAATTGGTCTGCTCACTTACTTTTAAAAATGATTAAATCTCCATCGAAGCTAGGGTCCGTCGAGCCTCCATGTAGCTGGATCGTGCTACTTATTCTTGTTGCTCATCTTATTCTTGAAGGTTGTTCTTCTTTTGGTTATAAGGAAGACGAGCATTTTCGCTCCTCCTTTGGATTGCATAATACTTGTTTATGTGTCGTTATATGTTAATTGCTCCATGTTGCTACGAATCCAGCTGATTTTTGATGTTTGTAGTGGCTCCACTAGCCGTGAAGCTCTTGAGTTACTCTTAAAACCTCAAGTTCTTTTTTTATTAGCTACTCTGTCGTACCCGGCTTTCCTCTAGTTGTTGACCCATTCCTCAGTTCCAATCTCAAGGGCAGAAGGAACAACATAATTGTGTCCTTGGTATCGAGAAATACAATCTTTTATCAATGGTGAGCCACCCTAATTCTGTACCAATTCCGATGAACCTAGAAAATGGGATAGATGTAACAATACCTTTATTTTCTAGTTAACTAGTTTTCGGCCCTCTGATATTACTGGGGTTTTAAGTATTCTGACATAACTAAATAAGGATATGGGATTATAGGTGGCTGGGGGCAAGTCAATCCATCCTCTTACTTTAACTACGAGCCTGCTTCATTCACTATCGGTTATACTATCCCTTCTCAATCCTATCCCCTTAGATGCACTATCTTTAAAGGTTGAACTCTGAACCAGAAAGAGTAGCTCTAATTTAAAAATACTTCTAGATATCTGGTCAATGGATTAATAAATGCCACAAATTACATGGGTTCCCACGTCACTTCAAGTTCATCAAGGGTTGATAGCATGCCGCAATTTCTGAACCATCTATGCATGTGCTAATCTAACAATCCTCTTCCCAGTCGAACTCTCACCTTTTGGTTTTGGGGTTCACCAAGGAGAAACACACGTAGTAACACATTCATATGTCAAGCCTTCCTCTCGGCCAAGCCTTATAGCATCTCCAATTTGGTTAGTAATAACTGGTTGTGTAGAAATGTGTTGTAGTGCATCGTTGCGAAGCATAGTTGCTAAACATAAGTGGATTTTTAAATTTTGGAGCTATACATCATGTGACTATATGCGGAGATCTTCTTTCAAAAACGTAAAGGTCCTCGTAATCCCTTACATTATCACCTTTCCTAGTGGTTACAATGTAAAGGTCACTTCTATAAGCTCTCTCACTTTCTTTTCATTTGTCTTGCATCATGTGTTGTTTACCCGTAAACTTCAAAGCGATATTATCTCAATTTCTCTACTAGTTATCCAACTATATGATCTGATTTAATTAACCTCATTTTTATGTACTGTACAAGCGCCCTGGGAGTGGGCAAATTTCCCCTTTACTACAAACTTCTAAATGTCTTCAACTCTGTTTAATCTTGTTGATTCCAAACGGTGTTCTTAGTTGCGCTGCCTTACTATCTATTTTCATCTGGTAACTCTCCTTGTGAATCTAATTTTATGCCCTATGGCATCGAGGGTCGGGGTATGTTCCTGTTGTTATGATAAAAAGATATTGCTCACACTCCTTGTGAGATTTTCTCCTAAACGATCATCTACATGCTCTGCTTGTCCATGTGACTAGGTAACTTGGGTTACTCTTCTCCGATAAGTGTATCAAGACTTCTCACCCTTTCATAGTTATTCATATGGTCAGTTCGAGGCCTTATTCTACACTAGCTCGTAATGATTTTGAGTACTTTCTTGCCATTGTTGATGATTTTCTAGGGCTACGAGGGCATGTCTCATGGGTTCCAAAAGTAATGACTTTCCTTAAAGTTTAAGCTTAAATTGCCATGATTTCAAATCAAAGTGTGTCCCCTTTTCAAAAGTCTTAAATGGGTCGGATTTGATGAGGTTATGTGACTTTCTACTCACTCGGCTTCTAGGAGTATTGACAACGTCATGGTCATGTATGGGGAAATTTGCTACCTCTGGCATTCCACTGCATTGGGAAGCGGTAGATTGTTCGAATTTTGATAACCTCATAAGTAGATGACTTCTTTTCCATCCTCATGCGCTTGTGGCGTAGAGTCCTTGTGTCGCTTACTGTTAGGAGTGAAATCAAATTCCATATATTTCATTTGCAGCCTCAATCACACCCATGTTGCAAGAGTCTTACCATTTGAGCTCAACTATTTACCTTACACTCAGAGACACAGCTGGTGTATCCTACTTGATCAGTTCTTTAAAGTCTCAAGTTCACATACATGGTATCCACCTTATCTAAGAATACTAGTTACCACTATGCTTCACTTATCTGATAATTGATGTAGTCACCTGGACTAAACCATGTCAGCATCACTAATATGAATCCTCGTGTCTCTTAGCATATAACCTCATAAAATACTCTACTCAACACATTAATGAATTCCTGAATAATTTCAACCCAATCTTGAACTTCGTTGCTCCTAACTGTATTTGGCCTATTTTGGTATTGAAAGTGCAAATGTGTCAAAATCAACCTGTGATCTCATATATTCAGTAGATAAGTTTTATAGTCAATTTACTATGGCACATCTTAGAGTAATAATGAAGGTCACCACGAGTTTAGTTTGGGTGTTCGCATAGAGATTTAGAATTTAGGAGGGTAAACCGGTTATTCTCAAAATCTTCCCCTATAGATGTTATGTGAATTGATAATGAAGGGTACATAAGAGCATTCTCCCCATTAGGTTGCACCAGGATTGTGATGTTCCCCGTATGTTCCTCATGTACTTTGTGTTTTCATATGTTTATGTCTAAGAAGGTAGTGATAAAAGAAGGGTGTGAATTGATTTGATTGAACTATATGCTCATGGTAATATCCTATTTGATGCATTATTGGCAAGAATCATCGTGGCTTGACTTCATATGGATTATTGATTGAAATGATATTATATTCTTGTTGATGAACACCTTCGTGATTACATTAATGGCTGGTAGGGACTATTATGAACACATGATTGTTGGGTTACTATGAAATGATATTCTTGATGGTATGATCCCATATGATGGAATTGTGGGCTGTTGTTACCATGAATTGTAATGTCCGGTGGAATGTAAATTGTACAGTGGAAGTCATTAAAGGTAAAGTTAATGAATAGTTAACTCCTGCGAGGTGTCTATCTGTCATCCTTGTTATGTATGTTTGGGAGTTGATATTATTTCCGTGAATGTATTATGGCAGAGCTTGTAAGTCGAGGAGGCCACCTTAAAGGCTGAAAGTGTCGTGGAAGGAAAATATTGTTGCTTGATTGTATATCAATTAGTTTTGACTTGAAAGGTACCATATAGGTGTTATGATCTAAAATTGTGCAGTCCATGTTCAGGTGTCCTTATGGTAATGTAGTTCTTGTGATGTTGAGATTAGTGTTATGGGTATATACATTGTGGTGCTTTGTCGAGTTATTGATGAGTTTTAAAGATGATTTTGGTAGTTCTCTGACAGGTGGATAGGCCTAGATACAAAGGAAACTCTACCGAAATTTTCTGAAAATATTGGAGTTAGTGTAAATCTGGAAGTTTGCATATCATGTTTTCGAAACCAAACGATTTCCATAATCCTCATTCGAGGACGAATGATTTTAAGGGTGGGAGAATGTAAGAACCCGTAAAATTTCTTGTTTAAAATAATGCCCGAATAAGTCCCCGAGTTGTTATAACTGTAGAAATTCTAAAAACGGACCTTATTTGTGTAAAAGTACCCCGGAATTTGAAAGAATAAATTTTCTTGAAGTTGGGCGTTATGCGACGCACTATCCGATCGCATAACGGGTTTGCGGACCGCATAATGGTCGCATACCTGGGCAGGCCACTGCCCAACTTGAGGAAAACTATGCGGTCCATTATGCGATCGCATTTCGGTTCTGCGGACCGCATAGTTGTCGCATTCTTGCCTTCTGATTTTGTGAGGGAGGTTATGCGACGCACTATGCGATCGCATAACGTGTATGCGGACCGTATAGTGGTCGCATACCTGCACAATGTCTTTTTAATTTTTGCCCACCTGGAGGGCCATTTTGCAGTCGTCTCTGCGGACCGCATGTCAGGAATGCGATCGCATTCCTGACCGCATTCCTGTGTCGGGCTCCTATTTTTTTTTAAATTTTAAAACCCGACCCCTAGTTCATTAAAACATCCCACCCCTTCATTTTAACAAGTTTTCTGAACAAAATAGAGAGAAGGAAAGGGGAGTTCTTGAGAGAGAAAGTGGCCCTCCCATCAAAGTGATTTTCAAATTCCCCCAGACCTGATAATTCGAGTAATCATCTTTTTCCCCATTCTAGCAGGTAAGGGTTCTCAACCCTTTTTTCCATTTATTTTCTGATTTTAAACAAAGGAAAAATTTGCATGGATTGTTTCTTGAAAATATTAACTAAGACCTTGCATACATGTTTAATAATGGTATTAACCTAGTAAAAGGAAGTGGTTTGGGGTAAATTTCACAAAGACGGGGTTGGTAATCTAATGGGGTCACATAGTGTTTGGCAAAATGTTTAAGATAGTCCTAATTGCATGCATGACTTTCAATTCTAAGTTGAATACGTTTATTTGTGAACTAGATTGACGGTACTAGTCGGTTTGGTGATTTGTGAGTAAAAAGTTAAAAAGGGATTTCAACTCCAGGTATGTATGGCTAACTTTAACCCTTATAAAATCCCTCTTGTTGTGGTAAGCATACGGTATGTGTACTTATATGGAAATATGTGAATTGACTGTCTAGTTGATTGCTACCCCACTGTGTTAGATGAGATTTTGAATTGTGACTTGGCAAGCCTACCTTATTATGTGCAAAGCTTGTAATTGTTTGAGGTTATTGATATGAAACGATGTAAATAAGTTGAATGATTATGGAAATACCTTGTACATGAATTATTACTTGGTGAAAATTAGGGTGCCTTGGGCCCAAATAAATGAATTGTTGATTTGAACTTGTGCTCCTTGAAAGGAGGATTCTTGTGATGTAATTGTTTGGGATTGAAATATGAAATATGATTGGTTGCCACCCCACTGTGTTAGATAAGATTATAAATTGTGTTTGGCATGTCTACTTCATTATGAGAAAAGCCGGTAATCGTTTGAGGCTACTGATATGAAGCATTATAAATAAGTTGAACGGTTATGGCAACACCTTGTGCATAAATTGCTGCTTGATGAAAGTTTGGGGTGATTTGAGCCCAAGTAAATGAATTGATAAATGTGAATTTGTGATCCTTGAAAGGAAGGCCCATGTGATGCAATTGTTTGGTGTTGTTGTTGAAATTGTGATCCTTGAAAGGAAGACCCTTGTGATGAAATTGTTTGGTGGTGTTGTTGAATTGTGATCCTTGAAAGGAAATCCCTTGTGATCAAATTGTTGGTGTTGTTGTTATGAAATATGAATTATCAAGCAGGGTCGGGTTGCGCACCACAACACGAAGTAATAAGGTGTGGGTTGTGGTGATAAGGGTGGCCGAGGTAATAAGGGTGGAAAAGTGATCGTTATCACTACTGATATGAAAATTATGAAACTCGTGAATATGGTGGTGTTGGAAAGGGAAAAAGGAGAGATTGTAAAATTGTTGACTTTGATTGTCTTTTTCCTTGTGTTTTGATTGTTGGTCCTATTGCTGTCCTTTTTCTTATCTGTGTATTGGTTGATTGTACTTGGGATAAAGTTTGTTCATACATACTAGTACTTTGTTGTTGTTGCTGTTGTGATTAAATTATTGGTGGTGTTGTTATGAAATTGTTGGTCCTATTACTGTCCTTTTTCTTATCTGTGTATTGGTTGATTGTACTTGGGATAAAGTTTGTACATACATACTAGTACTATTCCACAGTACTAACGTCCCTTTTATCGGGGGCGCTACATCTTTTATATAGATGTAGGTGGTCCCATAGCAGGTCGCCCAGCCCGCCGTTAGTGGTACCTCCTCTTCATCTCTTCAGCAGTTGTGGTGAGCCCCTATTCTCCTCGGGGCCGTGTGTAGATTATACCACCCTCTTTTGCTTATGTTGTAAAGGTATAGCCGGGGCTTTGTTACCGGAAAGTTATGTAAAAATCCCTAGTATTCGTAGTGACTCCGTAGACATGATGTGGGTGTATATATGTATTTTTGGGTAGTAACAGTATGTACTCGGAACCGTGGATCATGTTGGAAAGTTATGAATGTATTATGTATGTTTGGATATCAATCGTTGAAATTCTAAAAGAGGAAACAAACGGAGATATGTTGTAAAATGTACTTTGAAACTAAAATTGGCTAACTCACACGAAATAATGTATGTTATGAACGCGGGGTAATACGTTGGGCAGGAAAGGAAATCCAGGTCCGCTTGACTGGGTTCACCCGGTTAGGCGCCGGTCTCGTCCCTCAATTTTGGGGCGTGACAACCATCCCCTTGCATGAGACAATGCTCTGTCTCAAATCACTTGCATGAGGCTAAGCCCTGCCTCTCTATTTGTATAAGGCTAAGCACTGCCTTCTCTTTGCATGAGACTAAGCCATGTCTCAAGTCACTTGCATGAGGCTAAGCCCTGCCTCTATATTTGCATAAGGATAAGCCCTGCCTTCTCCTTGCATGAGACTAAGCACTGTCTCTCTCTATTTGCACTGCCTTCTCTTTGCATGGGACTAAAGTACTGTCCCAAATCTCGCACGAGACTAAGCACCATCTCTCTTCTACATTTGATTCTTTCTCTCGGGCTAAGCTCTGCCCTCAACTTCACACAAGACTAAGCTCTTGTTGCCTATAGCATCATGTATCTGCACCTCATGGGATAAAATATAGCCAAATTATCCGTAGGCGTCATAGTCTGAAGGCACCATCCTCATAGCCGGAAGACATCATGCCATGGCCTGAGGATCTCTCAAATTTTCACATCATTATTCAAAGGCGTCATGGTTGGGAGGCACCATCTTCATGGCCCAAGAACATCATTTCATGGCCTGTGAATCCCTTAACGCACAAGTCATGGCCCGAGACATCATGTTCTAAAGACGTCATCCTCGTCGTCCAAAGACAATCTTCATGGTCCGAAAGGAATTTGCATCAGGTCTAATTTACGCAAAATTGATACATATGTGCTAGCAGTATATCCTTTGTAGATTTGAAGGTGAACCAGTAAGTAACCGTTATCCCAACAAGAGAAATCTCGCTCCAGTTCCTTCAATTATTTCACCCACAACCGTTTCAAACCCCAAGGAATCCTACTCGGAACCTTTTCTTGCGACGACTCTTTTGCTTTATATCACCGTTGGATCCAAAACTACACACGACCTGATTCCTGTAAAACCAGGGATATGTAGGCAGCTTGGAAACTCAAGTACGTCCTATATGCTTTCAAATCACCCTATTCGGTCAAAATTGCTCATCGTGTCTTTACCCGATAACTCTTTCATCCTTCCCGAGTAAAGAGGGGCAGTTGTTGATACCCAATTTTTCGCATATATATATATATGTATATATATATATATATATATGTATGTATGTATATATATATATATATATATGTATATATGTATGTATATATATATATATATATATGTATGTATATATATATATGTATGTATATATGTATGTATGTATGTATGTATGTATGTATATACACACTTTCAAAATAGTGCATGAGCATCAAACAATATTTTTTCCATAATTGTTTACAATTTTAAAGGGGTTTTAATCAATTTATTCCAGTATTTTTACTATCTAAGTAACTATTAATTGCATCACAAATAATTTCATAATGATTTATTATTTAATTTCTATTATTTATATTCATATGGAGCTTTAAGCATTTTATGCATAATTATTTTTTCACCTTTAGGCTTGATACCCAATTTTTCGCATATATATATATATATGTATGTATGTATATATATATATATATGTATGTATGTATATATATATATATGTATGTATGTATGTATATGTATGTATATATGTATGTATGTATGTATGTACACACTTTTAAAATAGTGCATGAGCATCAAACAATATTTTTTCCATAATTGTTTACAATTTTAAAGGGGTTTTAATCAATTTATTCCAGTATTTTTACTATCTAAGTAACTATTAATTGCATCACAAATAATTTCATAATGATTTATTATTTAATTTCTATTATTTATATTCATATGGAGCTTTAAGCATTTTATGCATAATTATTTTTTCACCTTTAGGCTTTAACTGCAATAATTTTGCAATAATAGCACATATATGCATAATTACATTATTTATGCAGAAAATGACTTTTTATATTTTTCTAACATTAAGTAATTATTTTAAATCAGTTTCATGGACAAATGATATTTTTATTATTTATTAATTATTTTTATAAATTATTTTATTAATGTAGTTGGGTATTTAAAACATAGCCCCTTTTCTAATTAATTTTTTTTCGAACCTAGCCCAACTATTCACATTACCGCAGCCCAATACAACCTAACCCATTACCCAGCCGAATACAACTAACCCAACCTAACCCAGACCCGCACCCGTCTAATTAACCCGCCCGTCTAAGGATCTAATCCTGGCCGTTGATCTCAAAAGATCCACGGCTCCCAATCATCCATCCCTTTTTAATTAACCAAACACCCTAACCCTAAATCATTTCCCCCACCCGCCGCCACTGAATCCTCTCGTCTCTTCCCTTTCCCCTCTCAAACCCTAACCCCCCGTCACCATTTCCCCTTTGATTCCTACCAGAAATGGAATCATTTCTTGATTCCTTGCCTTATTTGGCTTTACTTATTTACATGCTACCCGTATTTGATGTTACTTGACTTATTTTTCACAAATGGAAAGTGTATCTCAAGAGACTCGAACCAGATCTAGTCCAGAATCTCTTATATTTTGATTATTTCCGTCTGTGTTCATCCCAAACCCTGTGAGTATGAATATTTTTGTATCTTTTAGTTTGGGTTTCAGATTTTGATTCGAACCAGATTTGGTTCAACTTCTGTTTGTTTTTATGTTACTCTTCATCTATATTTTCTTTATCACTCACGAATCTGTCTATTTTGGGTTGAATCTTTTACTAACCTAAATTAGGGTTCAGATCATTCCAGATCTAAGACGATTTTTATTTTTGTTTTAGCATTTTTCCTTAATGTTTCAGTATCTCTGTCTCTGTATTTGATAGTTTCTTCATCATTTCTGACTGATTTTATTTACCCTAAAATTAGGGTTTTGATTTTCAAAGACGAAGCAAACCTGTTTCAACCTTTAATGTTTCATCTCTGTGTATTTCCTTTATTACTTTTGACTGATTTCACTTACCCTAAAATTTAGGTTCAAACCTTAATTATTTCCTTCTATATGTCTTTGTATTTCTTCTTAATTTCTAGGGTTTTTGATTATTTAATTATTTATTTTAATGTTTCTGTCTATTTGTCTTTAGCTCTAGCGTTAATTGTTGATTAATTTTACTTACCCCAAATTAGGGTTTTAAAACCTCTGCTAATATTTTTTCCCTTTTTGTATGATACTGGCATTTCCTTTTTTGTACAATTTACTTGTTCTCGTTATTTCCTTACTATATTTGATCGGGACTCGACTATTTGATTGACTCTGTGTAAAACTTTCCCTAACTTAAGTAGTACTGACCTCATTTTATGTTATTATGTCCTGTTAATTGATTGAATCCGACTCTAATTGATTTTGGAGTTATTCTCATTCCTTATTTGTGTAGGACTAATTCATTACCTTATTTATCTACTTAATTCTATGTTATTTAAACCCCTCACTCATTCCCTTTAGGACAGACTGGAGTCCTCCGATTCTCACAAAAACTTAAGCTCTATTTGTTCTCTCTTGTTCTGATTTCTGTACTAAGTGGTTATTGTTTGGCCGGCTAAAAGACAAGGCCAAATTACTCTGGAACTTAACTACTATTTCACAATTACTTGCTTTCTTCTTAACTGGTATGCCCTAACCTTTGCGATTTCATTCTCTATGCTTTGCTTGACTAGCCTGTTTCAATTTCCAGCATGATTCATTCTTTTATGTCACTATATGATCTCATTTAGTAACACTGTTAACTTAGGAATAAATTATTTCAAGTAATATGAATCCTCTCCTAAGTTAGTTTAAGGTTTAGTCTATTTCTTGTTCTGAACTTTGCAAGGTACTATAAACATGTAATCACTTGGCATGTTTCTTAACTCATATGTCCTGTTTGTTCCACTCAAATATTTCTTCCTAATTTCATCCGTGACTAAGCCATGACTGTTTCAAATACTAGCATGAGCATTTAGCGTAATCTGATGTCAACCTGTTGAACTATGTGCTGAACATGAACCTTGTTTGCTTCTTGGTGCAGTTCTGCCCGCAACTCTGTATTATGAACTTTCTTTCTTCTGAAATTGAACTATTTTAAAATCTGCCCCTTTTCCTTTATGCATTGATTTTAAAACCCCTACTCCTAGTCATTTAGGTTCTCAACCATCCCAGTGTGAGCACTTCCTAGGATCCTTGAGACTCCATTGAACTCTGATGCACTAGGGGCTGGTTTTCCAATCTTTTATGAATTACCTTCTGATTGTGGTTCTAGTGTGAGCATTTCCCTGGTCCCTGAGGCCTTTGGGAACTTTGACACCTTGGAAGCCAGGTTTTAATGTGCTATAGATGAATCATTGCTATGTTGTTATGATGGAAGGCCTGGTTCTCAGGTTTATTTGGGCCTATAAAAGCTCCCTATAGTGTAACTATTATCATTATGTAATTGATTTGATATTCTGGGTTGTAATAATTATGTAATAGCATATTTGGGGATATTTAGTAAAGCTGGGGGTTTTTTCTTATATCTTTTGTTAAAATTGGGTAGAAATCTTGCCTATAGGATTTAATTATGCTGGTTGAACTGTGTGAGTACTATACTGTGTTTAGAAATCCTGCCTATAGGACTTTCATGATCATTTTGATTATGTATTTTACATTTTTGCATACTAGGGATCCTGCTTATAGGACTTTTGTTTAATTCTGTACACTAGAAATCATGTTCATAGGATCTATACATGTTTCCAACAAATGTGCATTAGCAATCATGCCAATAGAACCTTGTTTTTTGAGTTAATTACCCTTCCTGAAAATTTGTTTAATTTCTGCCTATATGCAGTTAATAGATATCATGCCTATAGGACCAAAAATCAATTTCAAACTTATAAATCATGCCTATAGGGTTTAAATCAATAGATATCATGCCTATAGTACTAAGATAAATTTCAAATTTAGAAATCATGTCTGCAAGGTTTAAGTCAATTCAACAATTAGAAAGCATGCTTATAGGAAATAAAAACCTATCTTTATTTGTTAAAACAAGTGCTACACTTAGAAACCATGTCTATACGTCCGTAAATAATAAGCTCGTAGAAGTCATGCCTATATGATCCTGTTGATCGATTCTGAATTCAATCGCTATTGTCAATTACTTAGGCAATATATATATATAGGACTTAATAATGATTCTGGGTTTAAAATTGTGACATATTACTGCCTGAAGTGCCCAGATTCATGCTGAATAAAATCAGTAGGCAAAGAAATAGGTCTTAATACTCGCCTTGATAAAACTGTCTTTACACTATGGTTTTCTCACATAGATATCCTGCCTATAGGATTCCAAGTTAACAAAGTTTTTTGATTCAATTGCGTGCTTTTGTTGTCTATGTGTGGAGGTCTATGTGAGCCTATACTTGTTCTTTATCTGAAAGTCCTATTTGTTTTTGTTTGTCGCCTAGATTTCACATTTTTCAGTTACATAGGTTGTCACGACCCAAACTTCTAATTAGGTCGTGATGGCGCCCAACACCGGAGGCAGGCAAGCTAACACTTATTTACAAACGTGGTTACCTTATTTACTAAGATATTCAAATGCTTGCCAAGTTTTAGGTTAAGAATTGTTAAATGAAAAACGGATAAGTCATGCAACTCGAATCAATGAAACCCAAAACCATGAGCCAACATATACAGTTTAGCAAAAATACCATAAGGTCAACTACGAGTGCCAAGACCTAGTGTCACAAGTCTACAGGCGGCTAGTGAAATATACAAAACTAGACAGAATAACTGTACTACTGTCTGAAGAAAATTGACAGAAATAGCGCCAAGGGGAGCAGCTCACCGTGAAGTCGGGTCCAGAATATGCTCTCAAAATCGCGCTCCGGTCTAATAACCAGATGCACCTGCCTTAGAACCTGTACAATTAAGTACTTAAGCGTAGCATGAGTACATATAAACAAACATGTACCCAGTGAGTATCCCATCTAAACTTGAAGAAGTAGTAACGAGAGGTAGACGTGATACTTACTAGGGTCAATAACAAATAATATGATTAAATAAATCTAGACAGGAATAGTAGTCATGGAAATCACTAAGGCATGAAGTATCAATTATATAAACTGCAATTTAATCTCATGAGTCAAATAGCAATTATCACAAAATTCCCAAGTTCCCTTCCACATGAAGCAATTTATTTAATAATAACAAGACTCTCAGTCAAATACACAGCACATAGTATGCCGAAGCGTACTGCCGAAGCGACGCAAAAATAAATGTGCACTGCCGAGGGTCGAACGGCTCGAAATCGAACAAGCGACGCGGTTGACATAATGATAGGCTACACCGCTCACGAATCATACATGTGACGCGGGTGCTCGTATACATACACAGAACTTATCAGGAATTTAGTAATTTAACAGAGATTATACTTGGAGTCAAGAACTCAAACAAATTAAGTTTTTGAACATAACTTCCTAATATTCTCATGTCAATTCAAGGATAATAAGCAACTCACATACAAATAGGAATACATGCAAAGCACAAAAGAGCATGTTTGTGTGCCCTGAAAACTACCCGACATAATATAGTAGTAGCTACGCACGGACTCTCGTCACCTCGTGCGTGCGTAGCCCCCGCAAGTAAGGACATTTAAATCATTTACAATCACCTATGGGGACAATTCCAACTTACAAGGTTGGAAAGGAGACTCACCTCGTGTCGAATCTACTTCTCGGACCAAGAATGCGCCCAAAACTCCGAACTCTACACCCAAGGACTTGAAACTAGCCAAATGTTATACAAATATATCAATTCATGCTCAAAGTATGGAAATTCTCCTACTTATTTAGTAAATTCATCATTCTTGAAGAAATCCTAAAATTCACCCCCAGGCCCGCACACTCGGATTCCAAATATTCTCGAAGGAAACACTCAACCATAGCCTAAGGATCATTAATATATGATTTTTGTATGATTTCATGGTAGATAAGTGGGGGAAATTCTCTAAAATTCATCAAGCCCTAGGTTCCTACCCTAACCCTTGATTTACACTAATTAGGGTGTTAATCTACCTAAGAATTGATGTATTAAACCAACATTCGAGTGGAAATAATTTACCTCTAGTAGTTAGGTCGTTTGGCTCTCTCTCAAGCTCCCAAAGTCGACAATGGAGGAAGAAATGGGGTGAAAAATGGTTAAGTCCCGTGTTTAAAGAACTCACTGCCATATGTGATTTCGCACCGGCGGTTCGAGGACCGCACCTGCGATAATGGACCTTCTCCCCTGGGGCTGCACCTGCGAGGCCTGGACTGCAGAAGCGGTCTCGCACTTGCGACTGGGCAACCGCACCTGCGGTCACACCAGTTCAGGTGCACCAGCAGTTAAGGCTGCTGGTGTTTTGGCCTCGTTTGGTGCCGGGGAGGCACCTGGGCCCACCCGAGCCCCAGTCCAAATACACCAAGAAGTCGTAAATCATATTAAAGACTCGCTCGAGCCTTCGGAGCACCCGAAACAATGCTAAAACTCAAAATCACCCCTCAAACCCCTTAGAATCAAACTTAAGAACTTTAAGTTCTTGAATTCGGCTTCAATGCGCCGAACCGACCTATACTACTCGAAATGACACCAAATTTTACAGGCAAGTCATAAATGACATAATAGAACTCTCCCTGGTCTCAGAATTCCGTTCGGACCTTGATAACACAAAAACACGTTCCAAACCAAATTATGAACTTAAGGAAACTCTATTTTCGCTATTTGGCGTCGAAATGCTCCCGGGTCATCCAAAATCCATTCTGGACATACGCACAAGTCCTAAATCATCATACAAAGCTACCGGAACTGTCATAACTCAATCCCGATGTCGTTTGCTCAAAATGTTGACCGAAGTCAAACTTGGCCAAAAAGGCCAACCTGAAGGAACTAAGTGTTCCTATACTGATCTAAACACTTCCGAATCCCGAACAACCCGTCCCCGCAAGTCATAAACCACAATAAGCCGTTGTGGGAAGTTTCATTCAGGGAAACAGGTTCGATAACGCAAAATGACTGGTCAGGTCGTTACATTCTCCCCCTCTTAAACAAACGTTCGTCCTCGAACGGGTCTAAAATCATACCTGAAGTGCTGAATAAGTGCGGATATCTGCTCTGCATGTCCTCCTCAGACTCCCAAGTTGCCTCCTCGACCGGTTGGCCCCTCCACTGGACTTTTACAGAAGAAACTCTCTTGGGTCTCAACTGGCGATCCTGTCCATCAACAATAGCAACTGGCTCCTCGTCGTATCCCAACCTCTCATCCAACTGAATAGTGCTGAAATCAACCACGTTAGAGAAGTCGGCATCGTATCTTCGGAGCATGGATACATGAAAGACCGGATGAACCCCTGATAGACTGGGAGGTAAGGCAAGCTCATAAGCAACCTCTCCAACTCGCCTCAATACCTCGAAAGGACCTATAAACCTCGGGCTTAGCTTTCCTTTATTCCCAAACCTCATAATACCCTTTATTGGAGAGACCTTCAGCAGAACCTTGTCTCCCTCCATAAATGAGACATCACGTGCCCTCTGATCCCCGTAACTCTTCTGTCTGGACTGTGCTGTGCAGAGCCTCTCCTTAATAATGTTCACCCTCTCCAGAGCATCCCTCACCAGGTCGGTGCCATATAACTTAGCCTCGCCAGGCTCAAACCACCCGATAGGAGAACGACATCGCCGACCATACAAAGCCTCAAATGGAACCATCTCGATGCTGGACTGATAACTATTATTGTAAGCAAACTTGGCCAAAGGCAAGAACTGGTCCCACTAACCTCCAAAGTCAATCACACATGCCCTGAGCATGTCCTCCAATATCTGAACTGTACGCTCCGACTGGCCATTAGTCTGAGGGTGAAATGCTGTGCTGAGGTATATCTGGGTGCCTAACCAACTATGCAATGCTCTCCAGAAGTAGATCTGGGCTAGCCTCTCAGAAGTATAAGTAGTAGCCACTGGAATGAAATGTACCGATTTGGTCAATCTATCCACAATGACCCAAACCGCGTCAACCTTCCGCAAAGTCCGAGGCAACCCAACCACGAAGTCCATAATGATGCGCTCCCACTTCCACTCAGGAATGGGCATCTGTTGAAGCAGGCCTCCTAGCCTCTGGTGCTTATACTTAACCTGCTGGCAGTTAAGACACCTAGCCACATACTCCACAATGTCCTTCTTCATCTGCCTCCACCAGAAATGCTGCTTCAAATCGCGATAAATCTTCGTAGCACTAGGATGAACAGAATACCGAGAACTGTGTGCCTCCTCTAAAATCCTCCCCCTCAGGCCATCAACATTAGGAACACATAAATGGCCCTAGAGTATCAGAAGACCATCCTCGCCAATGGTAACCTCCTTGGCACCACCCTGAACCACTGTCTCCCGTAGCTCTGCCAAATACGGATCATCAAACTGCCAAGCCTTAATCTCCCCCAATAATGAAGACTGAGCAACCACATGTGCTAGAACTCGACGAGGCTCTGAAAGGTCCAATCTCACCAGGCAATTAGCCAAGGACTGAATGTCCAAGGCTAGAGGTCTCTCCTCCGCCGTAATGTAAGCCAAGCTACCCATACTCTCTGCCTTCCTGCTCAAGGCATCTGCTACCACATTTGCCTTTCCTGGGTGATAAAGAATGGTGATGTCATAATCCTTCAGCAACTCAAGCCACCTGCGCTGCCTCAAATTAAGATCCCTCTGCTTGAATAAGTGCTGCAAGCTGCGGTGGTCTGTATAAACCTCACAAGACACCCCATACAAGTAATGCCTCCAAATCTTAAGAGCATGAACAATCGTCGCCAACTCCAAATCGTGCACATGGTAATTCTTCTCATGAACCTTCAACTAGTGCGAATCATAAGCAATAACTCTCCTATCCTGCATCAACACACATCCCAAGCCAACGCGTGAAGCGTTGCAATACACTATATACATCCCAGAACCGGAAGGCAATACTAAAACTAGTGCTGGGGTCAATGCCGTCTTGATCTTCTGAAAGCTCGCCTCACACTCGTCAGACCATCGGAACGGGGCATTCTTCTGAGTCATTCTAGTTAATGGGGCTGCAATGGATGAAAAACCCTCCACAAATCGTCGATAGTAGCCTGCTAGACCCAAGAAGCTCCTGATCTCTGTAGCTGAAGTAGGACGTAGCCAACTCTGAACCGCCTCAATCTTCTTAGGATCAACCTTGATACCCTCTCCGGATACTACATGCCCCAAGAATACCACAAAATCCAACCAAATGCACACTTGGAGAACTTAGCATATAGCTTCTATTCTTGCAAAGTCAGGAGCACAACTCTCAAATGCTGCTCGTGCTCTCCCCGACTACGTGAGTAAATCAAAATGTCGTCAACGAAGACGATGACAAAAGAATCAATATACAGCCTGAACACCCTCTTCATCAAATCCATAAATGTTGCTGGGCAATAGTCAAGCCAAAGGACATCACCAGGAACTCATAGTGGCCATATCTCATACGGAAAGTAGTCTTCGGAACATCTGAGGCCCGAATCTTCAATTGATGATAGCCCGACCTCAAGTCAATCTTAGAAAACACCTTAGCACCCTGCAACTGGTCAAACAAATCATCAATGCGCGGCAAAGGATACTTGTTCTTAATGGTGACCTTGTTCAACTGGCAGTAATCGATACACATCCGTATAGACCCATCATTCTTTTGCACAAATAGGACTGGAGCACCCCACGAAGACACACTCGGTCTGATGAACCCCTTAGCCAACAACTCCTCAAGCTGCTCCTTCAACTCCTTCAACTCTTTCGGAGCCATACGGTACGGGGGAATGGAAATAGGCTGAGTGCTTGAAGCTACATCAATGTAGAAATCAATATCACGATCCAGAGGCATGCCCAGAAGGTCTGAAGAAAATACATCAGCAAACTCTCAAACAACTGGCACTGAATCAATCGTCGGAGACTCGGTGGTGGTGTCCCGGACATAAGCAAGATACGCCAGACAACCCTTCTCGACCATATGTCGAGCCTTCAGGAAGGAAATAACTCTACTGGCTGCACTAACTAAGGAACCTCTCCACTCTAGCTTAGGCAACTCAGGCATGGCTAAATTAACCGTCTTGGCATGGTAGTCCAAGATGGAATGATAGGGAGATAGCTAATCCATCCCCAAAATAATCTCAAAATCAACCATGTCGAGCAACAGGAGGTCCGCTCTAGTCTCGAACCCACAAAAGGTGATCACACAAGACCAATAGATCCGGTCTACCACCACAGAATCACCCACAGGAGTGGACACATATACAGGAGAATCCAAGGACTCGCGAGGAACATCCAGAAAACAAGCAAATAAGGCTGACACATATGAATAAGTGGATCCTGGATCAAATAACACTGATGCCTCCCTACCACATACTGAAATAGTACCTGTGATCACAGCGTCTAAGGCCACTGCATCTGCTCGGGCACGAATAACATAGAATCTGGCTGGTGTACCTGAAGTCTGACCTCCGCTGGACTGAATAGGAGCTAGCTGAGCTCCCCCTGCCTGGCCTCCACCTCTGGGACGACCTCTACCGGCCTGTCTTCAACCTCTGGGTGGACGGGGTGCCACTGCTGAGTATGTAGGATAGTAACTCTGCTGAACAACCTTGCACCGAAGCCTGGGACAAGTCCTCCTCATATGGCCTGAATTCCCACACTCATAACACCTCACTGGTGGCATGGCCTGTTGCCCTGAAGAAGAACCCTAGATAGCTGGGGGACGGTGAGAACCCTCTGGCATGGCATTGAAGTATGGACTAGAAGACCCCTGATGACCTGAATACCCGCCGGAGGAACCCTGAATGGCTGGTGGTGGTAAGAACTCTCCGGCATGGCGCTAAAATAAGGCCTCATTGGAGCACCACAGGGAGGTGGTGGAGGAGCTGAATATGGAGGCATGCTGGGCTGGTCTCTACCGAACTGACCTCTACCCTTGGCTGGGGAACCTTTGAAATCTCTAGAAAATCTTGCTCTCATGTCCTTCTGACCCTGCTCTCTGCCCCTCGATCGGTAACCCTTAATCCGGCGAGCTATCTCGACCACAAGTTGATAGGGAGTACCCATTTCCACCTCTCGGGCCATGTTGGCCCTAATACCCGAGTGTAGCCCATATACAAACCTCCGCACTCTCTCAGCATCAGTAGGAAGTATCACAAGGGCATGACGAGACAACACTGAAAACCTGGCCTCGTAGTCTGTCACTGACATCTGCCCCTGCTCCAGCTACTCAAACTGATACCGCAACTCTTCCCTCTCTGAGGGTGGAATATACCTGTCTAGGAACAGCTGAGTGAACTGCTCCCATGTGAGAGGAGGGAACCTGCTGGCCTACCAAGGATAAATGACTGCCACCATCTACGGGCCCTGCCCTCTAGCTGAAAAGTAGTAAAATCAACTCCATGGGACTCCAAAATCCTCATGTTGTACAGTCTGTCCCTGCACCTATCAATGAAGTCCTGGGCATCCTCGCCCCTCTCACCTCCGAAGACAGGAGGGTGCAATAGAGTCGATCTATTGATTAGCTTATGAAGATCACCATCCGCAGCTGGTCTGAGCTCTGGTGCTGCTGCTACCGGCTGGACCCCCACCCATGGGCAGTGTACGTAGGGTATGATGCAATGCCGCTGTCTGACCTGCGGCCTGGGCAGTAGGGGTCTGGACTCCCCCTCCTGCCTGAGAAGTGGCAAGATCTGCTAGAAATAAACCGGCCTGGGACATAGTGTCCATAAATATCATCATACGGCCCATGACCTCCCGGAAACCTGGCGCCGTCATGAAGTCCACTGGAGTAGGATCTCATGAATCATACATGCGACACAGGTGCTCGTATACATACACAGAACTTATCAGGAATTTAGTAGTTTAACAGAGATTATACTTGGAGTCAAGAACTCAAAAAAATGAAGTTTTTGAACATAACTTCCTAATATTCTCATGCCAATTCAAGGATAATAAGCAACTGACATACAAGTAGGAATACATGAAAAGCACAAAAGAGCATGCTTGTGTGCCCTAAAAACTACCTGACATAACATAGTAGTAGCTACGCACGGACTCTCGTCACCTCGTGCGTGCGTAGTCCCCGCAAGTAAGGACATTTCAATAACTTACAATCACCTATGGGGACATGTCCCTCTTACAAGGTTGGAAAGGAGACTCACCTCGTGTCGAATCTACTTCTCGGACCAAGAACGTGCCCAAAACTCCGAACTCTACACCTGAGGACTCGAAACTAGCCAAATGTTATACAAATATATCAATTCATGCTCAAAGTATGGAAATTCTCCTACTTATTTAGTAAATTCATCATTCTTGAAGAAATCCCAAAATTTACCCCCATGCCCGCACACTCTGATTCCAAAGTTCTCGAAGGAAACACTCACCCAAAGCCTAAGGATCATTAATATATGATTTTTGTATGATTTCATGGTAGATAAGTGGGGAAAATTCTCTAAAATTCATCAAGCCCTAGGTTCCTACCCTAACCCTTGATTTACACTAATTAGGGTGTTAATCTACCTGAGAATTGATGTATTAAACCAACATTCGAGTGGAAATAACTTACCTCTAGTAGTTAGGTCGTTTGGCTCTCTCTCAAGCTCCCAAAGTCGACAATGGAGGAAGAAATGGGGTGAAAAATGGTTAAGTCCCGTGTTTAAAGAACTCATTGCCATCAATGATTTTGCACCTGCGGCTCGAGAACCGCACCTGCGAGCCAAGGCTCGCACCTGCGAAATTTGCCAAGAAGGTCTGGGATCGTACCTGCGGAGGGAGGCCCGCACCTGCGACTCTGCTCCTGCAGAATCATGTTTGCACCTGCGGATGGAGGCCCGCACCTGCGGTCACACCAGTTCAGGTGCACCAGCAGTTAAGGCTGCTATTTTTTGGCCTCGTTTGGTGCCTGGGAGGCACCTGGGACAACTCGAGCCCCCGTCCAAATATACCTACAAGTCCTAAATCATATTACGGATTCGCTCGAGACTTCAGAACACCCGAAACAATGTTAAAACTCAAAATCTCCCCTCAAACCCCTTAGAATCAAACTTAAGAACTTTAAGTTCTTGAATTCGGCTTCAATGTGCCGAACCGGCCTATACTACTCGGAATGACACCACATTTTGCAGTCAAGTCATAAATGACATAACGAAACTATCCCCGGTCTCGGAATTCCGTTCGGACCTTGATAACACAAAAACACGTTCCAAACCAAATTATGAACTTAAGGAAACTCTATTTTCGCTATTTGGCGTTGAAATGCTCCCGGGTCATCCAAAACCCATTCCGGACATACGCACAAGTCTGAAATCATCATACAAAGCTACAGGAACTGTCGGAACTCGATTCCGAGGTTGTTTGCTCAAAATGTTGATCAATGTCAAACTTGGCCAAAAATGCCAATCTTAAGGAACTAAGTGTTCCTATACTTCTCTAAACACTTCCGAATCCCAAACCACCCGTCCCCGTAAGTCATAAATGACAATAAGCCACTATGGGAAGTTTCATTCAGGGAAACGGGATCCGATAACCCAAAACGACCGTTCGGGTCGTTACATAGGTTGGTATAGATTTATCCCTAATAGAGGTCCTAATACCTCTAGGGTCATAGGTAAGGGACGGGTAGTGCACGCATACGGAACGAGCTAGAAACTACTATAACACTTAGCTAATAACTTAAAGATAGTAATCAGGTTGTAAGGAGATGATAGTCCATGTGCTAATGCTATGAGTAACAGCCCAACTTGAGGGGGTTACAAAGTATTGCATGGAATGATCATATAGGCTAAAAAATTTAGGACCCCCCCTTACGCTCTTGTTTAAAATAAATTGAATATTGTCCAAATTGTTTTCTTCCCCCTTTTAGACTAATTCGCTTAATTAAGTTCGGTCGGGACCTACCGTTGTGGGCCTCGAGGGGTGTCGAACACCTTCCCCTCAATGTAATTTGAGCCCTTACCCGATCTCTGGTGATGTAAACTGGTTATGTGAGTTAATCGCTCTAGGTGCCCTAACGCACCTTAATCTGTTAGGTGGCGACTCTTCCAATTCCTTACCCGTCCCAAAAAGAGGAGTTGTCCCAAAATGTCGAAACCTGATTTCACGAGAAAAAGGGGCGCGACAGAATGGCGACTCTGCTGGGGATATTTCTAGGCTCTTACCATAACGAACCTGATTTTTGTGAATTAGTCTGTTACATGACTTATTATTCCGTTAATACTTGCATACCATTTCCCCTTCCCACTTTATGTGAATTTATTTGCCTATCTTCAGCCATTCACGATTTCTCTTTCTTGTTTTATTACTCTTTACTATGGTAACTGACTTGTCTCCTTGTTTTTATTTCTTAAACGCCTTTCCAATTATTAAATATTGTGCATATACGTGACAATGTGCTGTTTTCTGTTGCATAATATCTTATTCAACATCATATTCCACTCGTGTGTAATTAGTACCATAGCAACGCTTGATGAGTGTTTGTGTTTTTCCTATATATCACCCTTTTAAATTTGGAAAGGATTATTTGTGGTAAAACTAGTCGATTAGAAGTGCAGTCGACGACTCTGTGCCTTTTCCCCTCAAGTTGTCCGCTTGAGGGTACCGGTCTAGACCTCTACAGAAACCTTACCCTGATTATAATTGTACATGCATTATGGTCAAACCTAGACTGGGTTAATATATTGTCCACATAATAACCCTTTAGGAAAAGACTTGTCCAAAGTCCATCGGGGTTTCCATAATCCCAACGGACGCAACCACAATCTGTGCATTAATTTGGAGAAATAAGTGCCAATATGCTAATCGTTAATGTATAAATAGTCGAATCTGGAGGGGAAAAGGGTTTAACCTTATTCCTTTTGCAAAAAATGAGGCACGAAGTCCCCTGGTTCGACATGCTCCGTAACATACCACCATTGATGCTAGAAAAAAGGGTGCGACAAACAACATGCTGGTCAAGTCGAAACGAAAAGAAGACCACATCGACCACTTGAGGGAAGCTTTCGACATACTCAGACGATACTATATGAAATTGAACCCCGAGAAATACGCCTTCGGTGTAACCTCGGGAAAGTTCCTCGGATTATTAGTATCATAACGAGGTATTGAGGTGAGCCCCGACCAAATCAAAGTTATAGAAGGAATACCGGAGAACCTGACCAGCAAGAAGCAGGTGTAGAAACTGACCTGCCATATAGCGCCTTATCAATGTTCATCTCACGATCCTCCAATAGGTGCCATGATTTTTTTGGCTTACTAAAAACATATAATGGAATCCAATGGAACTTCGAGTGTGTTGACGCTTTGAAGGAACTAAAGCATACCTATCTTCACCCCCGCTGCTTGCTAAAGCGGAACCTGGGAACGTCTCCTCATTTACCTGGCCGTGTACGATGTAGCGGTAAGTGTGGTCCTAGTCATAGAAAATAAAGGTATGCAATCTCCAATATACTATATTAGCAAAACTTTGGTTGACGCCGAAACGAGGTACCCCCACCTCGAGAAGCTGGCCCCGGCCTTGGTCGTAGCTTCACGAAAGCATAAACCCAATTTCCAGTGCCACCCCATTTTAGTCGTCACGATTTTTCTCTTAGGAGTATCCTGCACAAACCCGAGTTGTCGGGTAGGTTGGCCAAATGGGCCATAGAATTAAGCCAGCACGATATAACCTATTAGCCGTGTACGGCGATAAAGTCGCCAGTGCTTGCCAACTTTAACGCAAAAATAATGCCCGGAGTTGAAAAGGAAGCCGCCATTACTTCCCCCAAAATGCACGAATTATGGGTCCTTTATATCGATGGCGCCTCTAACGCGTCGGGATCCAGACTGGGACTCGTGATCGAGGTCCCAACAGGCGAAATAATTCGCCAGTCCATAAGGTGCCCTGATATGACTAACAACAAGTCCAAGTATGAGGCCGTAATTGAAAGACTAAAATTAGCACTCAAGTATGGAGCAAAACGAGTAGTCCTACGTTGCGACTCCTAACTCATCGTTAACCAAGTCACATGGACTTTCCAAATCAAGGAACAAAGGCTACAAAAATACCAGGTCGAGATCTGCAAACTGTTACCTGAATTCGACGAGTACCAGCTCGATCAGATACCTCGAGCACAGAACATCGAAGCAGATGGCTTTTCCAAACTAGCGGTAGCCACCAAACATAACCAGAGAAATGAACGCGGTTACTCTCCTCCACTCATCGATCGATCAAATCGAGATACGCACTATAAACCTAACTTGGGACAGGAGCAATCATATTTTCACATATCTACAGAACGACGTGCTTCCAAATGACAAAAAAGAAGCCAAAAAGCTTCGAATGCAAGCAGTCGGGTATAGCGTCATCAATAACGACCTATACAAAAGAACGTATGGTGGCCTCCTAGAAAAATGCTTAGGACCAAACCAAACACGGCGCATCCTAGAAGAAGTCCACGAAGGTCACTGCGGAGCTCATACTGGCAATCGGGCCCTAGTCAGATGCCTCATACGAGCAGGATACTACTGCCCCACAATGAAAAAGGAGGCCGCCGACTTCGTTAATAAGTGCGAACCATGTCAAAAGTATGCCCCCATGATCAACCAAGCGAGTGAGCACCTCCACACAGTCACTTCTCCTGGCCCTTCATCAAATGGGGAATGGACAACGTCGGCCCCCTCCCCGCAAGACGAGGTAACATATGATTTCTTTTAGTTTTAACTGGCTATTTTTCTAAGTGGGTGGAAACAGGTGTGTTTGCTCAAATACGCGAGAAAGAACTGATTGCCTTTATATAAAGGAACATTGTATGCAGCTTCGGTATCCCCTAAGATATCAACTGTGATAACAGACCTCAATTCACGGGAAAGAAGGTCTTCGAGTTCTTTGAAAAAATGGCATATAAAAAGTATACTCTCCGCGCCATATCACCTCGTGGGAAACGGACAAGCGAAATCCTCCAATAAGTCAATACAGAATATGATGAAGAAGAAACTTGAGAACGCCAAAGGACTATGGCCGGAGTTACTTCCATAAGTGATTTGGGCATATCGCACAACTCCAACTACAAGCACAGGGGAAACACCATACTCATTGGTCTATGGGACTGACACAGTGATACAGGTCGAGGCTAGAGAACCAAGTCTAAGGTACTCATATGAGACCGGGCCAAGCAACGACGAAAGCAGAAGGCAAAACCTCGATGAGGCCGAAAA
The DNA here is from genome assembly GCA_005239495.1 of Nicotiana undulata. Taxonomy (NCBI): domain Eukaryota; kingdom Viridiplantae; phylum Streptophyta; class Magnoliopsida; order Solanales; family Solanaceae; genus Nicotiana; species Nicotiana undulata. Next base: position 86,743 of record ML269020.1, read on the forward strand.
ACGAAGAGATGTGGCCTACGTAAGAATGGTAGCTTAGAAACAACAAGAAGAGCGATACTATAACAAAAAGGCTAAGGTCAGACCGCTCAAAGTCTTGGACTATGTACTCAAAGCCAAAACACATACAAGCAACGATCCACGAGAAGGAAATCTGGGGACCAATTGGGACGGCCCATAAAACATTACAGTGCCAGCAAGCAAAGAGGCATTCCAATTAGAAACAATGGAAGGAAAATTACTACCATAAAATTGGAACGTCGCTCGCCTCAAGTACTTAAAATTCTAGGGAAAGGTGTTCTCCAAGCCATACTCTTTTTCCCTCACCTGAGTTTTGTCCCAATTGAGTTTTCTCGGGGAGGGAGGCGACAAAGAGGGAATTTTGAAGTTAATACAAGTTCATCGCTCGACCCCTCAAGTGCTTTTCTAGGTCGACCAATGAAGGGACTAGATAGGATGGGACCAGAATAGTAGTCCGAAAAACAAAAAATATGTAAACTTCTCCAATGTATATATATATATATATATATATGCAAGAAATTATGCAAACACATGATGTTCACCATTCTCCACCAAGTTTAAACACTACACCAATCAAGGAACTCACATTTGACCTCATTCGAATCAATTACGAGTAACATTCGACTTCGCTCGAACTAACTCACATTCGACCTCGCTTGAATTAACTCCCATTCAACTTCCCTCGAATTAACATTCAAATTTGCTCGAATAAAACTCATATTCGACCTCGTCGAATTAATTATGGGTAATATTCAACCTCGCTCGAATTAACTCACATTCGACCTCGTTCGAACTAATTACGAGTAACATTCGACTTCGCGCGAACTAACTCACATTCGACCTCGCTTGAATAAACTCACATTCGACCTCACTCGAATTAACTCGCATTTGATCTTGTTTGAATCAAAAAGAGTAACATTCGACCTCGCTCGAATAAAACTCACACTCGAACTCGCTCAAACAAATTAGGAGTTATATTCGACCTCACCCGAATTCAGCTTATATTCGACCATGTTCAAGCTAGTACATTTTGACACAGTTCTTCTAATCAAAGCAATTACTTGAAGAAAATGTTCACGGAAAAGACAGAAGACTCAAAAACATGCAACAAAAGTTATGATCATTCCAATCCAAAAAGTATCTTACAAGGGCCAGAAGACGCCCACAAAAAGAAGAAGATAAAGACAAGTTACAAGGTATTACTCTTCATCACCCCCATCATCATCATCGTCTTCTTCGCTGTCCAGGTACTCGTCTTCATACCAAGCACCCTGATCAATCCTCTCCAATTCATCCTCTTCATTATCCGCCCTTGGCGTAGAAGGATTGTAACCACATGCAACCCGAGCTTCACGCGCCTTAGCAAGAGCACACTCAAACTCAACTTCGGTAACTCTCCTTGCCGCCATCAAGTCCTTACAAAATTCTAACTAGGCCTCGACATGGATCAATTTCTCGTACGAGTTCCCAGACATGTCAATAAAGGTGAAAGTATAAGAAGACGATGGTTGAGCCAACAGATGTGCCTTGTCGGCCTCAGGAATGGCTACCTAATCGTTCAAACTGGAAACATACCCTTTAGGTCTGCCAATCCGCTCATCGAGCTTGGCCTCCCTGAGCACGGTAGTCTTCACTTCACTGGCCCGCTCAGATCAAAGGACACGAATGACCTCCTCTGTCACCGTTTCTCTTGTAAAAGTTTCCTTTCTAGCTTCCTTGACCTTGCGTAGATCCACCGTCGTCCCTAAGATATTGGAAATTTCCATCCACGCCAAGTCGGAGGCATAGCTCACGATGCTTGGTACGGTACTCACGGTACTTTGACTCCATTCTCTTGAAGATGGCCCTCCTCCTCTCCTCCCGAAGGGCCCACTCAATTTACAGAATAAGGGTCTAGCAAAGAAAGAACAGAAGAAAGAAGTTAGTAAAAAAAAAGAGGAAAAGAAAGGAAATAAAGAGCAACAACTTGAAACGTACCCGCAGAGCCATTCCTGATATGCCCAACAATAGTGCGGCGTCGTCAAAAGTTTGTAGTGTCCTATCCTCGGAATGACAACAAAGCGGCTGTCGCGCCCCCTTTTTCCCTTAAGCGAAGATCGGGTTTATGACATTCTGACAACTCCTTTTAAAGGAAGAGGGTTAATAGAAGAGTCACCACGTAACGATTTTTATGGTGCGTTAGGTCACCTAGAGTGAATAACTCATGAGACTAGTTTGCATTACCAGAGATTGGGTAAGGGCTTGAAGTTATCCCAAGGGGAAGGCATTAGGCACCCTTCAAGATCCACAAATGTGGTTCCCGGCCAAATGGTTTACGTGAATTTGTACAATAAGCAAGTAGCAAGTAATGACTAAAATAAGAGGGGATTTCAGATAAGCATTGGAGTTACTAAGTTTTGAAAAGAAATTAAATATAACATTTGATATAAGAGATATCCTAGGTTTGAAACAATATGGATCACATCAATGCAATACCCGGTATGTCACTCCTCAAAGAGGGGCTACACGTGGTATTAGCGCACCAGTCATCATATCCATATTATACCATTTCCCACCCCGTGAAGATATTTTAAAACGTGTGCGGGTCACGAACTCTATTCCATGCTATTACCCGTCCCATCCTATCAGTCCCCGAGGAGGCTAGAACTACTATCCTAAAAGGGAAGTACTAGGCTGAAACCCTAGGTTTAAAGGACAAAATTCTAAATGACAAGCAAAAATAGTTAGGACTACAAATATGGAAAAAGCATATAGAAGCAAATATGAGGCTCAGATATTCCTCCACAAGTTATGCACATATCAGCACGACTCAAACACAAATAAGGTCTTTTAACTTCAGATCCTAGTGCATGATATCTAGGCGAGAATACAGTAGCGAGGCAGTTTATTACTGATTTTAGAGAAGGAAATGTACCATTTTCTAAAATCTAATTATAACTTGTTGTTAGCCAAACAGTACACATAAAGGAATAGGTTTCCAGTTTTAACAAGTTTTAAAACCTAAGGCTTGCCTAGGCATACCTAAACTGCTCCAGTTATGCTGTTATAGTTTCCAGTTTAGAAAATAGTTGTTAAGCGGGGTGAGTCTGTTTTAATCTTTAACCAGGCCAAAGGGGTGGG
>ML269020.1:90140-121628 GCA_005239495.1 Nicotiana undulata
GGGGGGGGGGGGTGAGTGTTAAGCGAATATGAATGCAATCATAAAATAAATGGTATCTAAATGCATACAAGGGGAAGAATGGTGCAAGACCTATACATGATGTTCTAAATGAATGTGCAGTTTCAGTGTCAGAACCTATTTTAGAGAGATCCATTTATTAACACATTTTGACCTAAATAGAAAGCAGGAATTTCACAGGAAATCTGATTCTTTGTTAGATTGCTGAACCTAATACATCATTTTCTAGGTGTTCATGCAAAGTACATTTTCAATCACAGGATTTTGGCATAAATAACATGCTGAAAAATGATATCTTAAGGTTCATGATCTCTAATGCAAGATTTGGATAGTTGTTAATGTTATTACTTATCCTAGAAAGCAGGATTTCTAGGTGATGCAGTTATGAGAATACAGTAATATTACGATAGCCACTTTTTGTTGTTATTCATCCTATGAACATGATTTCTAAGTGAATACAATTGTAATGAGATGCTGAAAGAAATAAACCTAATTATCATGGTATCTAATGCATGAGTGACATGTTATTCCTAAGCATGGTGACTATTACGCATATAGGAAAGTAAACTTATAGGCATGATTTCTACCCATACTACAACATGCATATTCCCCACCCATTTCACTATCTAGCCCCAGAATCCTTTACAACAAATTATTACAGACCAGTGTTGCATAAGTAAATAAGAAAATTAAGAAGTTACACAATAGGGAGCCTACCAATAGACCCAAGTCTACAGGTCCTTAATGCCATATGCCATAACCTTTCATAAGTCCCGGGTGTGTCAGAGTTCCTAAGGACCTCAGAGGATCCCAGGCAGTGCTCACACCCGGGTACCGTAGCCAAGAATGAGTAAGTGTAGTGTAGGAATGCCAACCTTGTGTGTCAGTGTTCAATGGGTACTCAAATGGTCCCCAAGGCAGTGCTCATCTAAAGGGGGCTGAACTTAAGAAACTAGGAGTAGTGAGATGTGCTCATGATTCAGGGAGTTTATGTAAAACATGGTTGAAAAGAATAGTTTGAAAAGAAGAGGGACTTTTAATAAAAATCAGCTTTTTAGACTAAGATTCAGTTGTTAAAAACAGTTTACAATTCAAACAGACAAAGCCAGCATCACACATGGGACCCATAATGGTCCGACAATCACAAACAAGGGTGAGGGGGTTTGAGGGACAAGTACACAGCCTATGAGGCAAACAACTTACACATAAACACATAATTAAAAAGGGTTTTCTAAGGGTCCAGGGGATATGACTAAGTGTCAAATTAGAGCAACATATCAGCTAAACAACTAACATCATGACTAGACTAACATATTAGATATAGGCATGGAGATACACATAAAGAACAAAGGCTGAGTGTAGAGAGACACATTGAGCATGCAGGATAAGGTGATAGTAGACATGTAAAAGAGATTCAGAGTTCTAATTGCATGTTGAACAACAGAAATACAAGTAGAAACATATAAGAAATTCCAGGAACTGAACTATGAATAAAGACATATTGGTTTGGATGACTGAAGCTTAAATCATGACATACCAGTGTAATGAGGAAAGCAGTAATGCAAGCAAACAAGAGATGCACAGTAGTCAGCCTTGGCTTACAGTCGGCTCACTCAAAGTAATAACAAGTAGCACATAAGAGATAGTGAAAAGAGTATGGAACTCTTATGAAAGAGAAGTGCACATATCAGTTTTTGTGTCTATGTGTGTGTGTGTAAGAGAGTTTAGAACAGTCTATTGTTCGTGTCATGCTAAGAAGAGAGCAGATGTATTTATAGTTTAAAACAGGCAGAAGAATAAGGTAAGAAGTGCTAATTTAACATAGTTATGGAAATAGTGTCAATCAAGATCAATCAATGTTCAAACTCTCTTTAATTAGGGAGTCAAGATTCGAACAGATACAAGTTGTAATAAATAAGGAAAAGGATAAATTACAAGACTGACTTTACCAAATTAAAGCATTTGGCATGTAATAAGGCTGAATACAGAATACTCCAAATAAGGAAAGTATATGTCAAATTGTTGAAAGCATATTTAGGCACATAAATATGGTAAAATGCAATTTTAGTTCTGAAAATCAGTCAAAGAATCATGGATAAGACTGAAAATCACAGGGGATCAGTGCTAACTAAGGAAAGAATCTCACATGTGAGGAAGTAATTAAAAATCAGTAAAAAGTTCTAAGGAAAACACATACGAGTTACAACTTTGAGAAAAGATATCACAGCCCTGAGGGAAATCAATATAATCAATAGAGAATACTATGTAAGGGTTGATACAACAAATAATCAAGTCTGTTAAGCAATGAATAGCACAAATTCAGCGAAACCCTAGGCAAGTAGTAGAGAACAGTAGAATATTGAAAACCCTAGGTAAAGTAAGAATCACATAAGTTCAGAGACAAACAGTAACATTGAACATAATATAAACACAGAGATCATAAACCTTAACAGCAACAACATGATAAAAATCGCAGAGAAGCTTAACATCTATGAGGGATAAGAGTTCGTGCATTTAAACAAACATATCAGTCACAAAGGGACTCAGAATTGGGGGAAAGACTAGGGTTTTCAGTAAAGTGAGTTAAAACGAAAGAAAACTTTAAATAAATCGTTGAATAATAAAAAGAATCATAGAATGACATTTAACAGAAGCAAAAAATCATTTTTTAAAAGGGGGTTATGAAACCCTAGTTTTGAAGTGAAAGCTCGTTCAAAGTAGAAGAATTTTTGTTCAAATAAAACATGTAAAAGCTTGGTAATATACATAGATCTAAGGCAGAAATAGAAGAGATCGAAGAGATATAGGAGTTAGGGTTTCGTGGAACCCAGAGAAGTAAGAAAAACCTCAAAGATGTCGCCGGCTTTAGTCGTAATTTTTACTCAGACAGTCGGGGATGGCCGAAAAGTAGTGTGAGGGACCATAAGAGGTGAGTGAACCGCTCCAGGTTCGCCTGAGGGATTTAGGGTATCACTGGACCGGTGCGAGGTGAAAAAATAACCAGGAGATGATGGGGGCCATGGTTTCCGGTGAGAGAACCAGCCGGAGAAGATGAACGNAAAATACCCAATTAAATAAGATAATTAATTAATAAAATAGCTAATAATTGTGCAAAAATGAAATTAAGACTAAATAAATGAAATTAAGGTGACTAACTAATATAAAACGACCAGTTATTGATTTTAAAAACGGTATAAATGTACATTTGTGCTATAATTGCAAAAATTGTTGTAATTAGATAAATAATGCCAATATTGGCTAATTTGTGAAATAATTAAATCCTAAGGGAATTAAATAGTATTATGAATAATATATTGAGTAATAAAATGTCTTGAAATTATTTATAACATCATTTATGCATAATTATGGAATATTAAATATTAAATAAATAGGAAAATAATTTGATGATTATGGGAAAATATCAATTACTATAAGGAGTGATTTTGAAGGTATATATGCAAGTTTGAAAATAATTTGAGAAACAAGTGGGTATCAACAACTGCCCCTCTTTACCCGAAAAGGATGAAAGAGTTATCGGGTAAAGACATGATGGCCAATTTTGACCAAGTGGAAATAGTATGAAAGATTTAGGCCACACCCTGGCTTCTAAGTTGCCTACATATCCCTGGTTTTACAGGAATCAGGCCGTATGTAGTTCGGGAGTTACCGACGAAGTATACCAGTGACGTATTATAAGGACGGACGCAAGGTGCAAGGCAAGGTGAACGGAATGGCTTACGGGATAGTTAGTAGAACTGGAGCGGTTCGCTCCTGCCTGGCTGGCGGTTCCTAGTCGGATTTCCTGCAAATGAATAACAAGCATATATTGTGCGTAATTTAAACATGATGCAAATTCCCATTGGACTATGAGGATGACGTCCTTACACCATGATGTCCTGGGCCATGAATCGCTTGATGCGAGATTCGCAGGCTATGAAATGATGTTTCAGGGCATGAAAATGGTGCCTCCGAACCATGATGCCTTTGAATAATGATATGCAAACTGATAAAAAAGATCCTCAGGCCATTAAATGATGTTCTCGGGCCATGAAGATGGTGCCTCCGAACGATGACGCCTTTGGATAGGTTGGAGATATTTCAGCCCATGAAAATGCAATAGTATGATGCTAACAAGAAAAAGCATAGTCTTGCGAATTAAAGGGGCAGAGCTTAGCCCGAGAGGAAGCGAAGTAAATAATGACAGAGACAATGGTTGCTTTGAAAAGTAAATGGGAGGCAGCATTAGCCTTGGAAGGCAGGATGGTAGCCTTATGAAAATGCAGATGGAGGTAGCGTTTAACCTTGGAAGGCAGAATAGTAGCCTTATGCAAGAAATAAATGCATATGCGGATGGAGATAGCATTTAGTCTCGGAAGGCAGAAAGGTAGCCTTATGCAATGCAGATACAGATAGAGACAACGTTTAGTCTCGGAAGGCAGAAAGGTAGCCTTATGCAATGCGGATGCAGATGGAGACAGAGTTTAGTCTCGGAAGGAAGAAAGGTAGACTTATGCAATGCAGATACAGATAGAGACAACGTTTAGTCTCGGAAGGCAGAAAGGTAGCCTTATGCAATGCGGATGCAGATGGAGACAGAGTTTAGTCTCGGAAGGAAGAAAGGTAGCTTTATGCAATGCATATGCAGATGGAGACAACGTTTAGTCTCAAAAGGAAGAAAGGTATCCTTATGCAATGCAGATGTAGATGGAGACAGCGTTTAGTCTCGGAAGGCAGAATGGTAGCCTTATGCAGGAAATAAATGCAAATAGAAGTTCTTAGCTGGTGATAAATTGCAGCGATATAATTGTTGTGAGTATTGAGATAAGTGAAGTGTCGTCTATGATGATAATAAACGTCGTCATGTGCGACGAGCTTGAGAGGCATGTCTCTGAGCAATATATGTCCTTCGGGTGGATAGTATGTTTCGGGGCCCTTGCAATCTTTGTGCCTACATCCAAAGAAAAATTGTGAAATCTGTAAAAGGGGGAAAGGTCAGTTCGCATTCCCGCTGGCTTTACTTGACTCGCTCGTTTGATCATGATGTATCATTGGGGTAGCGTTTGCTAAACAAGTTGTTCCAAAAACAGATATGCATACTTCACCTGCCACGGAATTTTGAGGGTCCTCCTCAAAATTCTGCTCCAGTTTGATGGGTGAATACTTCTGGCCATTGCTCGTGCGGCGATTGGCTGAACTTGCTTCAGTATCCATTTGTGGGGGAGATGAGAGTTTTATTAAATTGTGACCGAACCCGTAGGGCTGCGTACGTATCCCCTCTCAAATGGGAATCAGGCCAGGCGTAGTTCAATTTACATTGTTGACAAAATCATAAGGAATTACACATAGTAGCGCTTGACTGCATCTAAATTGATTGGTTTTGGCCAAACTTCTCCATCCATTTCTGCAAGTATGAGTGCTCCTCCTGTCAGCACTCTGTGAACCATGTACGGACCCTGCCAGTTGGGAGAGAACTTCCCTTTGGCTTCATCTTGATGTGGAAAGATTTTCTTTAGCACCAGCTGCCCTGGTGTGAATCGCCTTGGCTTGACTTTCTTGTTGAAGGCTCTGGTCATTCTGTTCTGATATAGTTGACCATGACAAACTGCGTTCATTCTCTTTCCGTCTATGAGGGCTAGTTGCTCATAACGACTCTTTACCCATTCCGCGTCGCTGAGCTCAGCTTCTTGTATAATTCTCAAAGATGGAATCTCAACTTCGGCAGAAATAACAACCTCTGTACCATAGACCAGCATATAGGGAGTTGCCCCGATTGATGTGCGGACTGTGGTGCGATATCCCAATAAGGCAAATGATAATTTCTCATGCCATTTCTTGTGCTTTTCTATCATCTTCCTTAGTATCTTCTTGATGTTTTTGTTAGCGGCTTCTACAACTCTATTCATCTGAGGTCTGTAGGCTGTGGAGTTTTTGTGTTTGATATTGAATGTTTCACACATGGCTTTCATCAAGTCACTGTTGAGATTAGAACCGTTGTCGGTGATGATTGACTCTGGAACTCCGAACTGACAAACAATGCGGTCGCGGACAAAGTCGCCCACGACTTTCTTGGTGACTACTTTGTAGGAGGCTACTTTGACAAATTTAGTAAAATAATCAATGGCGACCAGAATAAACCTGTGTCCGTTGGAGGCGGCAGGCTCGATTGGTCAAATGACGTCCATGCCCCAGGCGGCGAACAACCATGGTGAACTTGTTGCATTAAGCTCACTCGAAGGTACCTTTATCATATCTCCATGTACCTAACAACAGTGGCATTTTCGGACGTACTGGATGCAGTCCGTTTCCATGGTCATCAAGAAGTAACCAGCTTGGAGTATCTTCTTTGCTAGAACAAAACCGTTCATATGTAGGCCGCAAGTCCCAGCATGAATTTCCTCCAATAATTAATAAACCCAAATCAGGAGACCTCCTATACAAGATTCCTCTGTTGTGAAAGAAATTATTAGACAATCTCCGAAATGTGCGCTTCTGATTAGCGTTTGCAAGTTCTGGGTATTCTCCTTTTGCCAAATATTCCTTGACGTCATGGAACCAAGGATTTTCGTCTGCTTCTTCTTTGACATAGGCACAGTAGGCCGAATGATTGTGAATTTTCACTAGAATGGGATCAATGAAAGTTTTGTCTGGATGCTGAATCATAGATGACAAGGTACCAGAGCATCGGCGAACTCATTCTGGATTCTGGTGACATGCCGGAACTCTATCTTTGTGAACCTCTTTCTCAACTCCTGAACGTGATGTAGATAGGGTAGTATCTTGGAATTTTTGGTTGCCCATTCTCCTTGTACCTGATGTACCAATAGATCTGAGTCACCAATCACTAAAAACTCCTGGACGTTCATATCAATGGCCCAGTTGAGTCCTAAGATACAAGCCTCGTATTCAGCCACATTGTTGGTGCAGGGGAACCTGAGCTTGGCGGATACCGGATAATGCTGACCTGTTTCCGATATTAAGACTGCTCCAATATCGACTCCTTTGAAGTTTGTTGCGCCATCAAAGAACATCCTCCAACCGTCATAGGATTCTGCAATATCTTCTCTTACGAATGATACTTCTTCATCAAGAAAATACGTTTTCAGGGGTTTGTATTCTCCGTCCACTGGATTCTCAGCAAGATGGTCTGCTAATGCCTGTCCCTTGACCGCTTTTTGAGTCACATAAATAATGTCGAACTCACTCAGCAGGATTTGCCTCTTGACTAGCTTGCTAGTGGGCATGGGTTTCTGAAAGATGTACTTTAATGGATCCATCCTTGATATGAGATATGCTGTGTAGGCACAGAAGTAGTGCCTCAACTTCTGAGCGACCCAAGTCAAAGCGCAGCAAGTGCGTTCCAACAAAGAATACCGGGCCTCATACGGAGTGAACTTCTTGCTGAGATAGTAAATGTCTTGCTTTTTCCTTCCTGTTTCATCATGTTGCCCAAGAACATAACCGAAAGCTCCATCTAGTACGGCAAGGTAGAGTAGCAGGGGCCTACCTGGCTTAGGTGGCACCAAGACCGGCAGTGTGGATAGATACTCCTTGATTCTGTCGAAAGCTTTTTTGAAAATCCTCGGTCCACTTAGTCGCAGCGTCCTTCCTTAGAATTTTGAAGATCGGACACAGATGACTGTAGATTGTGCTATGAATCGGCTGATGTAATTGAGCCTCCCCAAGAAGCTCATAACATCTTTCTTGTTCTTTAGCGGTGGTAGTTCTTGAATGGCTTTGACCTTTGACGGGTCCAATTCTATTCCCCGGCGGCTCACAGTGAATCCCAGCAACTTCCCAGCAGGAACCCCGAATTCACACTTTGCGGGGTTCAGCTTCAGATTATATTTTCTCAACCTGTTGAAGAACTTCCACAAATCATCCATGTGATCAGAAGCTTTCTTTGATTTGATACTGACGTCGTCCACATACACCTCGATCTCTTTGTGAATCATGTCATGAAATATGGTCGTCATGGCCCTCATGTAGGTGGCCTCTGCATTCTTTAAACCGAACGACATCATTTTGTAACAGTACACTCCCCAGGGCGTGATGAACGCCATTTTCTCAGCATTTTCCTCATCCATCCAGATTTGATGATAACCAGTGAAGCAATCTACGAAGGACTGTAGCTCATGTTTGGTGCAGTTGTCAATTAAAATGTGTATGTTTGGCAGAGTGAAGTCATCTTTCGGACTGGCACGTTTGAGATCCCGGTAGTCGACACAGACTCTGACCTTCCCGTCTTTCTTTGGCACAGGTACGATGTTGGCTAATCATGTCGGGTACTCAACTACCCGGAGAACTTTGGCGTTGATCTTCTTGGTAACTTCATATTTGATTTTCAAGCTCATGTCAGGTTTGAACTTTCTGAGCTTTTGCTTTACCGGTGGACATGTCAGATCGATTGGAAGTTTGTGAGCCACAATGGACGTACTTAGACCAGTCATGCCATCATACGACAAGAAGAATATGTCCGCGTACTCCCTTAGAAACTCTGTATACTCTTTCTTTTCTGACATTGACAAATGAATATTGATCCGTGTTTCCTTGACGTTCTCTGAATCTCCTAGGTTGACAACCTCAGTCTCACCCAAGTTGGAATTAGGTTTATTTTCAATGTTTTTGACCTCTTTAACGATCTCATCGGGTATATCGTCTTCATCTGAATCGTTGTCCGTTTGTTGCGTCGCCTCATGTACTTCAGAGTCATCGATTCATCAAGACAAGTAATAGTAATGCTGTATAGATAAAGTAATGAGAGAAAATAGTAATAAGAAATATTGAATTCATAAATAAATTGGGAAAAGCTTTGATAAATTGAATGACTTGTTTTGAACATTGAAGATCTTATCGCGGGAATTGAGAAATGTGGAAAAGGAAAATCGTTTAGTAAATGAAACAGTAAATAATGCTTCTTATTAGCGTTGCTACCCCGAGGCTCGGCGGGCTTTGGTGGTCTTGATAGACCAGTTCTTGAGATAGGTTCCCTTGCTTACTGCCTGTAGGGAAGGACCTTCCTCCCCCTCCTCCTCAAGAACAACACCGCAATCCACATCGTCATCCTCTAGGAATAGATTCTTCATTGCTGTAACTGCTTCCTCTTCGTCTGATCCGTAGATAATGTCTACCAGTTCTTGAATTCTTCCCATGTATACTCATACCCGGACCGAAAGTAGTACCATGTTTCTTGCATTTTATGGGCTTCGTGATACCTTGGAGGTTCTTACCGAGCCCTTTGCCTGGCTCGTATCCTCCCTAGTTCAAGATGCTCTCGATCTTGCTATCCCACCATTTGTCCCTGTCGATGGCATTGACTCGTTCAATATGATGATAAGTTCCTCCACCTAGTTTTCTCTTTCCATCAATCATAGGGATAGTCTGGCGACTGTAAATAGGGTTGCTACCGCCGTCGTGGATGATCACCTCTTGGTGGTTCCACTCGAATTTCACCGCCTGATGTAGTGTTGATGCGACGGCCCCAGCAGCATGGATCCAGGGTCGTCCTAACAGCAAGTTGTAAGATGCCGGCACGTCTATTACTTGGAAGTCCACCTCGAACCAGGTTGGTCCCATCTGTAGGCATAGACTGATTTCCCCCATGGTAGATCTTTGAGACCCGTCGAAGGCTTTCACGTTGATTTCTCCCTCTCTTATCTCGTGTAGTCCTTTACCCAATTTCTTGAGTGTTATCAACAGACAAATATTAATATTAGAACCTCCGTCGATCAGGATCCTTGTGATGAAATGATCTTCACATTGTACGGTGATGTGCAATGCTTTGTTGTGTCCCAATCCCTCAGGTGGTAACTCGTCTTCATGAAAGGTAATTTTGTGACTTTCCAGTACCTGGCCCACTATGTTGGCCATTTCTCTACTAGTGATGTTGTTCGACACGTATGCTTCACTCAATACTTTTAACAAATCATTTATGTGCGTCCCAAAATTCTGTAGCAAAGAAAGAATAGATATCTGCGTTGGTGTCTTGTTTAGTTGGTCGATGACTGAATACTCCTTAGCCTGTATTTTCCTCCAAAGATCATCCGAACCTGTTTCAATGAGGGGAGGGCGATCGACAACTTGCTTGCTTGAATCGACCAGATGTTCAGGAGTATAGAATCTGCCGATTCTCGTCATACCCTGTGCTGCGATGGCTTCCTCAGACATGTTTTTACCTTTCCTTCTTGCCTCGGCTGTATAATCCCAAGGGATAGCATCTAAATAGAAAAGTGGTGTGGTTGACATTGCTACTAGAATTGGCGTGGCCATTCTTACTTCAACTGGAGTGGATGTTAGGGGTGGCAAGACTGCAACCTCGAGTGGTGCTGGTGTGTTTGCTAGAAATACAAACTCAACTTCAATTGGCAATGGCACCTTCGCCTTTGCAGGTGGCGTCGCTTCAAACTCAAGTGGGATAGACATATTCACCTCGACATTCTCAGATGGATGAATCTGGACTATGATCGGGTTGAGAGTGACTGCAGGTTTCTTTGGGTCATCGCCTTCTGCGATCAACCCGATTGACCTCTCGGGATCCTAGTCATCATCTATCTCAATCATATGGATACCTCCACCTTTATGGTCTGGTAAAGTGTTGTTGCGGACATTTGGAGCGGGGTCTTTTGCCATAATAATCTTGTTATCAATGAGGATATGTATCTTATCTTTCAGAGAGCGACATTCTTCGATGGTGTGTCCTTTCATGCCAGAATGGTATGCACATGATTTGTTTGGGTTAACCCACTGAGAAGTGTTCTCAGGGGTGGCAGCAGGGATAGGTGTGATGTAACCAGCAGCTTTGAGCTTTTCATACAACTGGTCTCTGGGCTCAGCTATGGAGGTATATTACTTTGGAGGGCGGCGATCAAAGATAGGGCGACGCCTAGGGAAGTTTTGACGGGTAGGGGGTGATTGATAGTGAGGTGGCTAGGAATTATAGGTTTTGTAGATGGTAGGGGGTTGTGAATATCTAGGTGGGGTAGGTTGATATGTGGGTGGTGGAGCTTGGTAAGAAGGTGAGGGTGCTTGGTAGTTCGGGTTTGGCTGATATGTGAAGGGAGGTGTTGGGTAGATTTGGTATTTGGGTGGGGATTTGGCTTGTTGTGCAACCATTACAGCTCCTATATCTTTTCTCTAAGACACACCACCAGAATGTAAAGCCTTGTTAGTGGCTTGGAAAGCTTCAAAATTTGTAACCATACCGCTCTTGATACCTTCTTCAATCCGCTCTCCCAATTTGATAATGTCGGAGAACTTGTGGCCTTCGACCATCATCAACCATTCATAATACTGCGGGTCCTGATCTCGGACAAAGAACTTTTTCATCTGTTCTTCCTCTAAAGCAGGTCTGAATTTAGCAGCTTCCGACTTCCAACGAGTAGCATACTCGCGAAAGGTTTCTGTGGGTTTCTTCTTCAAGTTTTGGATGTAGAACACATCTGGTGCGTTCTCTGTATTGAATCCAAACCTGTCCATGAAGTCTGTTGCCATGCCTACCCAGTTTGACCATTTCTTAGGGTCTTGGCTGATGTACCAAGATAGTGCGTCTCCCTTGAAACTTCTCATGAACAGCTTCAAGCAGATACTTTCATCTTTTCCTACGCCAACCAACTTATCACATTTGGTCCTTAGATGGATCCTCGAATCACCAGTGCCGTCAAACATTTTGAACTTTGGAGGTTTGTACCCCTCGGGTAGTTCAACATCTGGTTGTATACATACGTCTTCATAGTTCAAACCTTCAATTCCCTTGACTCCTTCAACAACCTAAACTCGGCTAGTCAGCTTTCTAAGTTCCTCAGCCAGATTCTTGATAAGCAGGTCCTTCTCATCAGACTCGGATGTATGTGAGATAGGAGGAATGGAGTGGGTCACAGTTTCCACGTAGATGGTATTGTTGTAGGCATGGAAATGGTTCTTCATGGGGTTTTGAGGTTCGTGGACGGATGGTGGAGTGTTGTTGTGGCAAGTGTTGCACGGTGCAGGGAGAGTTTGGTTCTTTGGAGAAGTGGCGTGATGGTGAGGTGTGGGATGGTTCTGTTGCTTTGGGATATTGTGTGGAGGAGTGGGGTTGATGTCTGGGATGTTAAGGGAAAATGATAGATTGGCCAAATTCCAGACCTGGTCGAGCTCCTCTTGAAATTTCAGCAATTTATGTACAAGTGGTGACATATTCTCATGCAAGACTTGAATACCCCGGCCGTCAATGGCCTCTACCTGTTCAACCGTATTTTCCTTCCTGATACCGCTGGATTCTGCCATCTTACTTTTTCCCTTGTTTCTACCTTTGGGGGGACTGGGAGGAGGAGTAGATGGAGGCCCTTTGGATCTTGTGCGGTAGGCAGATGATGCCAGAATGCACGAACTAACCTTTGGGTAAGGGGGTAATATCTAAAAGAGAAACAAAATAAAAGGTAACCGAGTTAGTGAGGATTATGAAAAAGTATTGCAGTAATTAAATACGTAATGCGAAAATGTAAAGCGTGTCCTAATTTGGGTACCTCTTTTGTGCCCGAGGTAGGCTTAGCGACAAATTGATTTGGAGAACTTAAAATGCTAAATGCCTCATTTTATTGATATAAAATAGACAAATATTTAAAACGACTCTATAAAATAAAAGGCGCTAATGGACATAGGCCTTATTACATCAATGAAGAAGACAAAAGAAGACAAAAGAAGACATCCCTATCTACTTGGTCCCAGACAGACCTTCCCCAGATTCGGCTTTCCTGCTTCCCTCGATCAGCTTTCCTAGCTCGCGAAGCCCCATTAGTAGGTAGGTTCTGGATAGATATCCTCCTTCAGCTCCCTCAGCCTTCTGGCAAGTCTCGATCCTTTTGATGAATTTCTCCTTTAGTTCAACTATACCTTGCTCCAAGTACCCCAACCTCTTATTGGCGTTGATAGCCATGTCCTTCCATTCCTCGATCAACCTTTTGTTGGACTCATGTATCTAGTGGTGATCATCCTCACATTCACGGATGCTTTTGCGCAGTTGGTTGTACTTAACTTGTGCTTAAGCCTTTTCGTCTATAACTCGGTGACCTCGAACGAACCCCGGCTCGATTCGACCACCCAGATCTTCTTCTAACCAACCAAGATAGAAAAGAGTGCAACCGGCGTGATACCTGTCTAGCTCGTTGGTGTCTTTTTCAAGCCTAATCTTGCAGTGCCATAGGTGCTGAGCTTGGCATTTGTGAGGGCTGTCATCATTCTGAAAGTCTGCTCGAAGATGGCTTATTTTCTCGACCCTAGGTATGAACTGCTTCCTACCCGCTTGTCTCATAACTCGCAGAGGGACGTAAGGGTATGTCCCCCTCAGACCAATTAGTATAAAAAATGAAGCGTCTCGGGACCGAATGATGAACTCGTCTGTTGGAAACCACTCAAACATCCATTGAACCTGATCCTCGGTTAAGTTACCAAATAACTCAACCCATCCTTCGACATTCTCCGGCTGAGCAAACATGTCGGGAATATAGTTCATTCGCTTTGGGTGATGGAAAGAGATATGGTCATCCCAAATCCTTCGATGGATGTCTTGTCAGTATTCACCTTTTGTAGATGTTCTATGAGCCAGAGTTGGAGTAAGAAGTTGAAACCTTCGAAATGCCTTGCTCCTCGTTGACACATTTCTAAGGCCTGATACATATCTGCGACGATCATGGGCACAATGTTGAAGTCCTGCCCGTCTATCCCTTCCATTAGCGTCTTAGTTACCATGGCCAACCTAGTATGGATTCTTTCCTTCTTCATTGGGAGCACAGTCAAACCCAAAAAATACACCATAAACACGAACACTCGGCGATGGATATATCCCAGAGAGGTGATGGCAAACTCATCTTGGTAGGTGCGGTACGATTTGCTGTGACCGTACCTTTAATATAAATAGTTGAAAGGGATGTATGAATCCTTCAGACAAACTAAATTTGGATTCTTCTTCAGACCCATCATTTTGAGGAAACCCTTGCCCGTGCGGTTTTCAGGCATCAACAACCCCGGAGATTCCCAAGCTAGACCGGCAAAATCCTCCTATCTCCTCTAATAAAGGTTTCATTTCAAGGTTCCCAAAGCGGAACTCGCAATCCCAAAATAGAGTATCAACCTCTATTATCATTTTGTTTGGATGGATATCTAGAAGAGATGGTAGATTTCCCAGGTGTTTTTTGACGAGAGTTTTGTCACTAGAGTGGAGGTCTTCCCACCAATTCAGCAGCCTAGGGTGAATATTGGCGACCATGCCAAATCTGGGGACTTCATGCTTCATTTTGTGCAAAGCAAAATAAGGTTAGGCCCTTACCCCCACCAGACTCGACTATTTAACACCAATAATTAGCAGGAAGCATTTAGTTCTCCAAATAAATGCACAGAGCGTGAGGGTGTCCGTTTGGGTTCTAGGGAAACCCAGTGGACTTTGGACAAGGCTATCTTAAAGGCTATTGTGCGGACAACACGTTAACCTGGATAAGTTTGACCATGATGCATGCAACAGTATAACGGAGTAAGGTTTCTATGGGGTTTTAGACTCGTACCCTTGAGCGGATAACTCAAGGGGAAAGGCACGGAACTCTCGACTGCACCGCTGATCGACTAGTTTTACCGAAAATATGCCTTTCCGAATTTAAGGGGTAATAATATAGGAAGAGCGCAAGAACTCATTGTAAGCGTTGCTATAATATTGTTTTTGGCACGAGTGGAGTATGAATGTTGAGCATGATATGCAATAAATAAGCAATTAAACAGATAGTCATGTATTTGCACGTTGAGGAAAGCGGTAAACACAACAGTTATGATTGAAAGTAAGTACAAAAAGAAAACAAAGAGACATGTCAATTTTGTTCATGCAAAATAAATACCTGAAAGAAGTAAACAATTAATGGTATGTAACACAGGAGAGGAAAGATGCGAGTATTAAACAAATTAAAGGTACAAATTCACGGAGCAATTTGTTATGGTAAAAGTCTAAGTATATCCCCAGTAGAGTCCCCATGCTGTCGCGCCCCCTTTTTCCCTTAAGTAGAGATCGGGGTTTATGACATTCTGACAACTCCTTTTAAAGGAAGAGGGTTAAAAGAAGAGTCGCCACCTAATGATTTTTAAGGTGCGTTACGGCACCTAGAGTGATTAACTCATGAGACTAGTTTGCATTACCAGAGATTGGGTAAGGGCTTGAAGTTATCCCAAGGGGAAGGTATTAGGAACCCCTCAAGATCCACAAATGTGGTTCCCGGCCAAATGGTTTTCGTGAATTTGTACAATAAGCAAGTAGCAAGTAATGGCTCAAATAAGAGGGGATTTCATATAAGCATTGGAGTTACTAAATTTTGAAAAAAAATTAAATAAAACATTTGATATTAGAGATATCCTAGGTTTGAAAAAATATGGATCACATCAATGCAATACCCGGTATGTCACTCCTCAAAGAGAGGCTACACGTGGTATTAGCGCACCGGTCATCATATCAATATTCTACCCTTTCCCACCCCGTGAAGGTATTTTAAAACGTGTGTGGGTCACGAATTCTATTGCGTGCTATTACCCGTCCCATCCTATCAGTCCCGGAGGAGGCTAGGACTACTATCCTAAAAGGGAAGTACTAGGCTGAACCCCTAGGTTTAAAGGACAAAATTCTAAACGACAAGCAAAGACAGTTAGGACTACAAATATGGAAAAAACACATAGAAGCAAATATGAGGCTCAGATATTCCTCCACAAGTTATGCACATATCAGCACTACTCAAACACAAATAAGGTCTTTTAACTTCAGATCCTAGTGCATGATATCTAGGCGAGAATACAGTAGCGAGGCAGTTTATTACTGATTCTTGAGAAAGAAATGTACCAGTTTCTAAATGTTGATTTTAACCTATTGTTAACCAAACAGTACACATAAAGGAATAGGTTTCCAATTTTAACAAGTTTTAAAACCTAAGGCTTGCATAGGCGTACCTAAACTGCTCCAGCTATGTTGTTTTAGTTTCCAGTTTAGAAAATAGTTGTTAAGCGGAGTGAGTCTGTTTTAATCTTTAAACAGGCCAAAGGGGGGGGGGTGTGAGTGTTAAGAGAATATGAATGCAATCCTAAAATACATGGTATCTAAACGCAAATAAGGGGCAGAATGGTGCAAGACCTATACATGATGTTCTAAATGCATGTGCAGTTTCAGCGTCATAACCTATTTTAGAGAGATCCATTTATTAACATATTTTGACCAAAACAGAAAGCGAGAATTTCACATGAAATCCGATTCTTTGTTAGATTGCTGAACCTAATACATGATTTTCTAGGTGTTCATGCAAAGTACATTTTCAATCACAGGATTTTGGCATAAATAACATGTTGAAAAATGATATCTTAAGGGACATGATCTCTAATGAAAGATTTGGATAGTTGTGAATGTTATTACTTATCCTAGAAAGCAGGATTTCTAGGTGATGCGGTTATGAGAATGCAGTAATATTACGATAGCCGCTTTTTGTTTTTATTCATCCTTTGAACATGATTTCTAAGTGAATACAATTGTAATGAGAGGCTGAAAGAAATAAACCTAATTATCATGGTATCTAATGCACGAGTGACATGTTATTCCTAAGCATGGTGACTATTACGCATATAGGAAAGTAAACTTATAGGCATGATTTCTACCCATACTACAGCATGCATATTCCCCACCTTTTTCACTATCTAGCCCTAGAATTGTCACGCCCAAAAATCGAAGGACGAGACCGGCGCCCAACCAGGTAAACCCGGTCAAGCAGACCTGAATTGCCTTCCCTATCCAACGCGTTACCCGGTATATATAATGCACAATACTTCATATGAAACGGCGACTTAGGATTTAAGCCTGGATTTACAAACTTAAGTTCATTTCTCTTTTAGAATATCAACTATTAATACCCAAAATCATACACAATACCTACATAATCTCTCAATACGGACCACCACTCCGAGTATGTACAGTTACTACCCAAAATAAAAATATACATCCACATCATGTCTATGGAGCCTCTACAAACATTAAGAGTTTATACAATACTTTCTGGCAACAAGGCTCCGACTATACCTTACAATACATAATATACTCATAAGAGATGGCATGAACTACACACGGCCCCGAGAGGAGGTGGGGCTCACCAGTACAACTGAAAGGATGAGGAGGAGGCACCACTATGGGCGAGCTGAGGTACCTGCTATGGACCCACCTACATCTATATAAAAGATGTAGAGCCCCCGGTAAAAACGACATTAGTACTGTGGAATAGTACTAGTATGTATGAACAAACTTTACTCAAAGTAAAATCAAGTAATGCACAAATAGAGAGTAGTCAAAAGAACCAACACATAGTGCACTGTGATACGGAAACAAACAATATTTAGAGTCTCACGGAATCTTATTTCAACACAATCACATTCCGCCCTTATTCCTTCTCAACAATCCACCCTTATTACTTCATGTTGCGGCATGCAACCTGAGCCCACCGGACAATCACATTCCAGCTTTATTACATTCGGTTGCGGCGTGCAACCCGATCCCACCGGACAATTTACATTTCACTCTTGTTACCTCTCCTCCCTTATTACTTCGTGTTGCGGCGTGCAACCCGATCCCACCATACCATCACAGTTCATAACATCAATAACAACCCACGATTCAATCATAGGGCTTCACATCACTAAGAGTGCAAGTTCATAACAACCAATCAATCACATGTTCACAATAGCCTTTATCAACCATTAATTCAACCACATTTAATAACAACAACAATCAACATTTCAATCACAAGAATCTTCATCATCAAGAATACGAATTCATTACAACTGCTAACCATGTGTAATCAAGACACAACAATCCTTGCCAAACAATGAGTCATATACGGTGTTGCCAAAGTCGTTTAGTTCAATTAAATCAATTCACCACTCCTTCTCATCACTTGTTACACAACCCTTAGCACGTGGATGCATTCACACATTTGGGTTCCTCACCATTCTTTTATACCAACTTATTTAAATCAATCGACGTACCTTACACATCTTAGAATAATCATAAGAAAATCATCTTTCACCATTTCAATTAACATGGTAATCGACTAAGAGAATCGGAGAACAAAATCTTATACCTCAATACTTCATAACAGTCAATACACATATACTAGGCAAGAAATTCATACCGAATGCTTGGACACCAACAAGGTGACTCTACGATGATTAAAGTTAGCCATACATACCTCGAGTCAGATTTCCCCCTTTTTAAGGCCTATCACAATTCACCGGCTTTCTAGCACCGTCAATCTATTCCACAATGTGACATATTTCACTTAGAATTAGGAACCTTGAATTCAATTGAGCATTTTATCAAACACTTTGTGACCCCTTAAGTTACTAACCCCTTTTTTTATGTGCATAATTACCCAAGTTTGTTTCCCCCATTACTAGATTACGGAGTCACATTCACATGCATGCAAGGTCTCATATTTCACTTTTCAAAACCAACCCATGTGTGTTTTATCCTTTAATTAAAATCTGAGAAATTGGGGAATTAGAGTGAGACTTACCTCTTGAGTGGAGAAGATGACGGGTTACCTGATAAAAATCCGGGCTTGAGTGATTTTGGAAAATCAAATTGGAGGGTGTTGAAACCTTTTCTCTTAAGAACTCCCTTCTTCGCTCTCTATTTTGGTTCAGAAAATCGTTAAAAATGAGGGGAAAGGGTGTTTTATTAAACAGGGGGTCGGGTTTAAAATTTAGAAAAATAGGACCCCCGACACAGGAATGCGATCCTGCTATGTGGTCCGCATTCCTATCGCAGAGTTGGCCTTCAAGTGGGACAAAATGGGAAACACACTACCCAGGTATGCGACCATTATGCGGTCTGCATAACTGTTATGCGATCTCATAATGCGTCGCATAACCCCCTCGCAAAAATCATGGGGCAAGAATGCGACAACTATACGGTTCGCATAACCAAAATGCGATTGCATTCTGGGCTGCATAGTTGTCCTCAATTTGGACAGTGGATTGTCCAGGTATACGACCATTATGCGGTCCGCATACCTGTTATGCGATCGCATAACACGAAATTTCTGGAAAATTTAATCTTTCAAGTTCTGGGGTACTTTTTACTCAAAATAAGTCCGTTTTAAGAATTTCTACAGTTACAACAACACGGGGACCTATTCGGGCATTATTTTAGACATGAAATTTTACGGGTCTTTACATCCTCCCCCACTTAAAATCATTCATCCCCGAATGAGGATCGGGAATCATTTAGTTTCGAAAGCAC
Source organism: Nicotiana undulata (assembly GCA_005239495.1). Taxonomy (NCBI): domain Eukaryota; kingdom Viridiplantae; phylum Streptophyta; class Magnoliopsida; order Solanales; family Solanaceae; genus Nicotiana; species Nicotiana undulata. The sequence goes on from ML269020.1 coordinate 109,435, forward strand.
AATATGCCAACCCCCAAATTTTTACTAACTCCTATATTTTTCTGAAAATTTTGCCTGAGTTTCCTTTGTAATTATGCCTATCTACCTGTCAGAGAGCACCCGAAACACATGTCCTTAACCAATTCTACACAACACTAGTTATTCCATGGTCTTGCACATAATTTGGTCACCTCAACAAGTCCCATATAATTCAATTACTTCAACATGCCATATACACTTCGATTAATCATTACCAACCTACCCCTCAATTAGCCATTTAACTATCACATGGACTTCACATAATTTTATTCACCCCAAGGGTTTCCACATTACTCAAACAGTCACAACATGAACAAATATGGCACAACTTGAGATGTTACACTAGTAAGGAAATTAGGAGAGTGAAGTGTTCTTGCACAAAATTTTGACACAACATATAATTGCTTAGAGATGACAATTCGCACGATCACTACTAGACTTGTTCAAACAAATGGGGATATTTTTCTTTCATTTCATTTTCCGCTTCCTCGACTCGCTGACTTCTCCACAACACATTAACTGAAGCAATTTCTTTGTTCCTCAATCTACGGACTTGCCTATCGAGAATAGAAACTGGAACCTCTTCATATGATAATTCTTCATTAACCTCAATGGTCTCAGCTGGCACGATGGCGTATGGATCTCCAACCACTTTCTTCAACATAGACACATGGAACACCGGGTGGCTTCTTCGACTCGCTGACTTCTCCACAACACATTAACTGAAGCAATTTATTTGTTCCTCAATCTACGGACTTGCCTATCGAGAATAGAAACTGGAACCTCTTCATATGATAATTCTTCATTAACCTCAATGGTCTCAACTGGCACGATGGCGGATGGATCTCCAACCACTTTCTTCAACATAGACACATGGAACACCGGGTGCACTAATGACATTTCAGGGGTAAATTCCAGCCGATAGACCACCTGTCCTATCCATTGAGCGATCCGATACGACCCGACATACCTAGGGCTCAATTTTCCTTTCTTCCCAAACCGCATGACTCCCTTCATGGGAGACACCTTCAAGAATACCCAATCATCTACTTGGAACTCCAAATCTCTACGATGAACGTCCACATAGGATTTCTGACGACTCTGAGCAGTTTTCATCCTCTCTTGAATGACTCTAACCTTTTCCATAGCTTGATGCAAGAGATCTGGTTCTAGAAGTTCCGCCTAACCAATTTCGAACCATCCAATCGGAGACCTACACCTCCTCCCATACAATTCCTCGAATGGGGCCATCTGAATACTAGCATGAAAACTGTTATTGTAAGAAAATTCTATAAGCGGCAAGTGATCTTCCCAACTACCTTTAAAATCCAAAACACAAGCCCGTAACATATCCTCAAGCATTTGAATAGTCCGCTCAACTAGACCATCCGTCTGTGGGTGGAAAGTTGTGCTGAGGTTTACCTGAGTACCCAAACCTTGCTGAAACTTCCTCCAAAAGTTAGCTGTGAACTGGGCCCCTCGATCCAAGATAATAGAAACCGGAGTGCCATGGAGTCTGACTATTTCCTTGATATACACCTGAGCGTACTATTCTGCAGTGTCGGTGGACTTGACTGGCAAGAAATGTGCCGACTTTGTGAGCATATCCATTATCACCCAAATTGAGTCGAACTTGCACTGAGTGCAGGGTAACCCTACCACAAAGTCCATATTGATCATCTCCCATTTCCACATTGGTATTTCCATAAGTTGTGTCAACCCACCGGGCCTCTGTTGCTCAACCTTCACTTGCTGACAATTTGAACACTTAGCCACAAAGTCCGCCACAGCCCTCTTCATACCATTTCACCAATAAATTTCCTTGAGATCGTGATACATTTTCGTAAAACCTGGGTGTATGGAATACCTGGAATTATGAGCCTCTGCATTTTTGCTCCTATTTTTTGATATTTTAGCTGGTCTCGATCTCGCTTGGTGTTACCCCTCTCGATACCCTTTCCCGGAGATCATCCACATCTAGAACACATAACCTCTCTTGACACCACAGGACACAATCATCATTGGCGAGTGAAAATGCTGAAGTCTTGCGATTCAAAACCGCTTCCCTCATTTGTGCCAAAGTCGGATCCCTTAATTGCTTTCCCTTGACTTATGCTACAAGCGAAGACTCCGCTCCATTACGCACCACGACATTCCCCTAATCTGAGGCCGAAAGACAGACCCCTAGACTGGCCAACTGATAAACTTCCCGAGCCAAAAGCCTCTGACCGACTTCCAAGTGTGCCAAGCTACCCATGTATTTCTGACTAAGAGTGTCGGCTACCACATTTGCCTTCCCTGGATGGTACAGAATATTCATATCATAATCTTTGAGCAATTCTAGCCACCTTCGCTGCCTTAAGATCAACTCCTTCTGCTTGAACAAATATTGAAGACTCTTGTGGTCTGTGAACACGTCCACATGGACCCCATAAAGATAATTCCGCAAGATTTTTAATGCAAACACAACTGCTGCGAGCTCTGAATCATGCGTCGGATAATTCTTCTCATGATTCTTGAGCTGCCTTGATACGCTATAACCTTACCACATTGCATCAACACACACCCCACACCAACCCTCGAAGCATCACAATAGACCACAAACCCCTCTGAACCTTCTAGTAAGGTCAACACTAGTGTCGAAGTCAATCTCGACTTCAATTTCTAAAAACTGTTTTCACATGCATCGAGAGTAGAAAATCCCTCCACGAACTCCGATAATACCCAGCTAGACCCAAGAAACTGCGAATCTTTGTCGGGGTCGTTGGCCTAGGCCAATCCTTTACTGCTGCAATCATTTGGGGTTCAACCCAAATCCCCTCCCTGGAAACAACATGGCCCAAAAAAGGCAACTAATTCTAGCCAAAACTCGCATTTTGAAACTTTGCATATAATTGTTGCTGATGAAGAGTCTGCAGAAATTCCCTGAGGTGATTATCATGGTCCTTCTGACTTCACGAATAAACAAAAATGTTGTTAATGAAGACAATCACAAAGGAGTCGAGAAACGGTTTGAAAACCCGATTCATCAGATCCATAAAAGCTACTGGGGCGTTGGTTAGCCCAAAAGACATTACCAGGAATTCAAGTGCCCATAACGAGTCCTGAAGGCAGTCTTAGAAATATCCTGCTCCCTGATTTTTAACTGGTGATACTCGGACCGAAAATCAATCTTTGAGAAGAACTTAGCACCTTGCAATTGATTGAATAAATCATCTATCCAAGGCAATGGGTATTTATTTTTAATGGTGACCTTGTGGAGCTGCCGATAATCAATGCACATTCGAAGCGATCCATCCTTCTTTCTGACAAAAAGAACCGGTGCGCCCCAAGGCGACACACTTGGCCGAATGAAACCCTTTTCTAATAGATCTTTCAATTGTTCCTTCAACTCCCTTAATTCTGCCGGCGCCATCCTGTATGGTGGAATAGATATTGGTTGCGTATCTGGAAATACATCAATCCCAAAATCAATTTTTCTATCTGGCAGAATCCCCGGAAGCTCATCCGGAAACACTTCAAGAAACTCATTTACCACTGGCACGGACTCGAGAGCAGGCACCTCAGAGGTGGTGTCCGCCACCTGGACCAAATGATAGATGCAACCCTTCCTTATCATCTTGGAGGCCTTAGGATAGGAACTAAAACTACCCCTCGGCACAACCTCGTTCCCTTTCCACTCGATAACTAGTTCATTAGTAAACTCGAGCCTCATAGTTCTGGTTCGGCAGTCGAGTTTAGCAAAGCACGAATAGAACCAATCCATCCCCGTGATTACATCAAAATCTAGCATCCCTAGCTCAATATGATCAGTCGTGGTATCCCGACCACATACCGAGATGAAACAATTCCTATAGACTCACGCGGCCGTAATAGAATCACCAACCGGAGTCGACACAGAGAACGGCTCATGAAGTTGTTCGGGTTCTATCCCAAAACCTGAAGCAATAAATGGAGTAATATATGATAATGAAGATCCGGGGTCAATAAGGGCATAAGCATCATGGGTTTGAACCGTCAGAATACTTGTGACAACATCTGGAGAAGCCTCGGCTCTCTGGCGACCATTCCAAGCATAAAATCGGCTAGGTCCCCCTTGACCCCGAGCTCTACCCCTAGCTGCTCCGCGCCCTGTTGGTGCTGGAGGGCGTGCTGAGGACGTAGCGGCTGATAAACTGGAGGGCTGAGTAGTACTCCTACCTGTCCCCTGACTGGGCCCATGACAATCTCGCTGAACATGGCCCTTCAGTCCGCATCTATAGCATACCGGAATATCTAAGTAGCAAGGCTCAGTATGAAATCTCCCACACTTAGGGCATGAGACCCTCCGCTGTTGCTGGAACCTCCCACCTGAACGACCCGAGTGAGGGAACCTCCTCCTATCTGAACTGGGTCCAAAACGACCTCCGTGCTGATAACTGAGCCCTGATGGCGGCGCACTGGCTGAGGACTGAGCATATGACTGTGATGGCCCTTAAGACCCTCTCCCCGGGGTTAACCTCCCACCTGCAACTGAGTTCCCAGAGTTGCCCGCTGACCGGGCTCTACTATCACTCTCTCTCTCCCTCCTTATCTTCATCTTTCGAGCCTCTGTGGCCTGGGCAAATACCACGATCTTCCCATAATTCATATCTGAATGCAAGGCAGCTGTAGCAGCTTCATTAACAACCAAGGGACCAAGGCCCTGAACAATACCGTCGAACTCTGGCCTCCATTGTCGGCATCATGTGGGTGGCATATTTGGACAGGCGCACGAACTCCGTATGGTACTCCCACACACTTATGTTGCCCTGCTTAGGGGCCTCAAACTCCGCAGCGCGGGCTGCCATTGTCTCGGCAAGCAAAAACTGATCCATGAAAGCATCCACAAACTCAACCCACCTCGCCGGAGGGCTCCCCTCTCCACGGGAACTCTCCCAAATCTCGAACAATGAATATGCTGCTCCCTTTAGATGATACGAAGCTAACTCGACTCCCTCTGTCTCACTATCCCTCATAACCCGGAGAGCATGTACATCTCATCAATAAACTCCTGGGGGTCGGCCTCTGTATCGGTGCCTGTGAACTCTGGAGGGACTAACCGCAGAAGCTAGCTGACTTTGGAACCTGAAGAATCCCCTTGCTCGCTAGAAGGCACAGGTGCAACACTAAGTCTTTGGGCCTGGGAGGCCACTAACTGGGTCAACATCTGAATAGCTCCTCTGAGGTCCCCATTAGAAACACCGAGACCGGAAGCTGGGATTGAGGAAGGATTTGGAACATCAGGGGGAGGGATTTCAGCACCCTCCGTTGGAGAAGGAATAGGGACAGTTTGGCCTGGAGTGGAGGAGTCAGGCAGATTCAAGGTCGGGGAATCATTCTCACCCGCACCATCAGATAAGGAGTTTACAGCCACACTTGGAGTGGCATTGGCCTCTAGGCCGAGTCGAGCTCTCTTCTTAGGTGCCATGTACTGAAAATTTGGACAATGCACGAGTTAGATAAAGACATTCTCAATTCTACTTCATCGCACGATGCAGAGTAACAATGAAAGGGTATTTTCCTAAATGTCCATGCAGCCCCCTATTTATCAATGTGGTCGACAACACACCGATAAGAAGGGACCTACTAGACACGGCTCCGAGACATCCTAGGAGATTTTAAAAACCTTAGGCTCTGATACCAAGTTTGTCGCGCCCCAAAACAGAGGGACGAGACCGGCGCCCAACCAGGTGAACCCAGTCAGGCGGACCTGAATTGCTTTCCTTACCCAACGCGTTACCCCGTATATAAAATGCACAATACTTCATATGAAACGGCAACTTAGGATTTAAGCCTGGATTTACAAACTTAAGTTCATTTCTCTTTTAGCATATCAACTATTAATACCCAAAAGCATACACAATACCTACATAATCTCTCAATACGGACCACTACTCCGAGTACGTACAGTTACTACCCAAAATACAAATATACATCCACATCATGTCTACGGAGCCTCTACGAACATTAGGAGTTTATACAATACTTTTCGGCAACAAGGCCCCGGCTATACCTTACAATACATAATATACTCAAACGAGATGGCATGAACTACACACGGTCCCGAGAGGAGGTGGAGCTCACCAGTACAACTGAAAGGATGAGGAGGAGGCACCACTATCTGCGAGCTGAGCTACCTGCTATTGACCCACCTACATCCATATAAAAGATGTAGCGCCCCCGGCAAAAGGGACGTTAGTACTGTGGAATAGTACTAGTATTTTATGAACAAACTTTACTCAAAGTAAAATCAAGTAATGCACAAATAGAGAGAAGTCAAAAGAACCAACACATATTGCACAGTGATACAGGAAAAAACAATATTTAGAGTCTCACGGAATTTTATTTCAACACAATCACATTCCACCCTTATTCCTTCTCAACAATCCACCCTTATTACTTCATGTTGTGGCGTGCAACCCGATCCCACCGGACAATCACATTTTAGTTTTATTACATTCTGTTGCGGCGTGCAACCCGATCCCATCAGACAATTTACATTTCACCCTTGTTACCCTCTCCTCCCTTATTACTTCGTGTTGAGGCATGCAACACGATCCCACCATACCATCACAGTTCATAACATTAATAACAACCCACGATTCATTCATAGGGCTTCACATCACTAAGAGTGCAAGTTCATTAAAACCAATCAATCACAGGTTCACAATAGCCTTTATCAACCATTAATTCAACCACATTTAATAACAACAACAATCAACATTTCAATCACAAGAATCTTCATCATCAAGAATACGAATTCATTACAACCAATAACCATGTGTAATCAAGACAAAACAATCCTTGCCAAACAATGAGTCATATACGATGTTGCCAAAGTCGTTTAGTTCAATTAAATCAATTCACCACTCCTTCTCATCACTTGTTACACAACCCTTAGCACGTGGATGCATTCACACATTTGGGTTCCTCACCATTCTTTTATACCAACGTATTTAAAGCAATTGACGTACCTTACACATCTTAGAATAATCATAAGAAAATCATCTTTCACCATTTCAATTAACATGGTAATCGACTAAGAGACTCAGAGAACGAAATCTTATACCTCAATACTTCATAACAGTCAATACACATATACTAGTCAAGAAATCCATACCGAATGCTCAGACACCAACAAGGTGACTCTACGATGATTAAAGTTAGCCATACATACCTCGAGACAGATCTCCCCCTTTTAAGGCCTATCACAATTCATCGTCCGTCTACCACCGTCAATCTATTCCACAATGTGACATATTTCACTTAGAATTACGAACCTTGAATTCAATTGAGCATTTTATCAAACACTATGTGACCCCTAAGGTTACTAACCCCTTTTTTTGTGTGCATAATTACCCAAGTTTGTTTCTCCCATTACTAGATTACGGAGTCAGATTCACATGCATGCAAGATCTCACATTTCACTTTTCAAAACCAACCCATGTGTGTTTTATCCTTTAATTAAAATCTGAGAAATTGGGGAATTAGAGTGAAGACTTACCTCTTGAGTGGAGAAGATGACGGGTTACTTGATAAAAATCCGGGCTTGAGTGAATTTGGAAAATCAAATTGGAGGGTGTTGAAACCTTTTCTCTTATGAACTCCCTTCTTCTCTCTCTATTTTGGTTCAGAAAATCATTAAAAATGAGGGGAAAGGGTGTTTTATTAAACAGGGGGCCGGGTTTAAAATTTAGAAAAATAGGAGCCCCGGCACAGGAATGCGGTCAGGAATGCGATCGCATTCCTATCTCAGAGTTGGCCTTCAAGTGGGCCAAAATGGGAACCACATTGCCTAGGTATGCGACCATTATGCGGTCTGCATACCTGTTATGTGATAGCATAATGCGTCGCAAAACCGCCTCGCAAAAATCATGGGGCAAGAATGCGACAACTATGCGGTCCGCATAACCAAAATGCGATCGCATCCTGGGCCGCATAGTAGTCCTCAATTTGGACAGTGGACTTTCCAGGTATGCGACCATTATGCAGTTTGCATACATGTTATGTGATCGTATAGTGTGTCGCATAACACGAAGTTTCTGGAAAATTTAATCTTTCAAGTTCCGGGGTACTTTTTACTCAAAATAAGTCCGTTTTAAGAATTTCTACAGTTACAACAACACGGGGACCTATTCGGGCATTATTTTAGACATGAAATTTTACGGGTCTTTACAAAAATCTTTTACAACCAATTATTACAGACCAGTGTTGCATAAGTAAATAAAAAAATTAAGAAGTTACACTATAGGGAGCCTACCAATAGGCCCAAGTCTCTAGGTCCTTAATGCCATATGCCATAACCTTTCATAAGCCCCGGGTCTGTCAGAGTTCCTAAGGACCTCAGATGATCCCAGGCAGTACTCACACCCAGGTACCCTAGCCATGAATGAGTAAGTGTGTTGATACCTAACTTTTCCTCAAATTATTTTCAAACTTGCATATAAGCTTTCAAAACTACTCTTTGTAATAATGAGTATTTTTTCCCTATTTTTATCAAATCATTTTCCTGTTTATTTAATATTTCATATTTTTAATAATTCATAAATTATGCCATAAATAATTTTAAAAATATTTCCAGCCCAGTATGTTATTTATAATCAATTTTTATCCATTAAAATCTAATTATTTCACAAATTATCCAATTGGGTCTCATTTAATTTCAATTACAACAATTTTTACAATTATAGCCCAATTGGACATTTTGTATTATTTTAATTCGAAATTTATGCGCTTTACAGCTAATATTAGTTAATTATTGTAATTTTACCTATTTTAACTTAATTTCATTTTTATACAATTATTAGCTATTTTAATTAATTAATTATCTATTTTTACGGGTATTTAACAATTAGCCACATTATTTTAAATCCTAGCCACATTTTAACCCAGTCTTTAAACCCAATTAACCCCGACCCATCAGGTGATTCACCGCACCCCAATCCTAAAATTAACCCAACCCAAACCCAATAATAACCCGGGCCCAACCCCTGATTAAAGCTGAGTCGTTGATCAAATAAGATCAACAACCCAGATTCCCTCTTACCTTAATTAACCCAAACGACCCCTCCCCTTCCCCCTCAGTCTTCGAGACTGACTCTCTCTCTCTTCTCGTCTCTTTCCTTCTCCCTTCTCTCTAGAACCTTAAGGTTCGCCTCCTTCTCCGATGAAGTTTATCTCCTCTCCGGCCACCTCCGACCACCGTCCTTTCGACTATCAGCCGCCTTAACGCCTCCTCGCTCCGGATTACTCCGTCTATGAGACCCTTAAAGAGTTTCGACCATGCCAGACGTCCACTGGAGCTCCTGCTTGGGTTGTTTTCGGCCTCTCTCCGGCGGGGTTTTTACTCGATTGTGCCATAACCACCACTATTCCAGAGTTTCACGGTAGGTTCTCCTATTTTTCTCTGGGTTCTTATGAAACCCTAATTTTGACCCAAATCTCTTAAATCTCTGTATTTTTAACTATTTAAACTCATTCTCTCATATTTTACACTATTTTCAACTCGATCTTTACGATTCTTCAGTTTTTAAACGTTTTTGTTTCCTTTGAAATTAGGGTTTTCTCTGAATCTTTCTACACTAGTTTAAACTGGTTTCTTCTTTATGCTTGAACTCTTCCTTTGCATATCTCTATTGTTTTCACTCTCTTACCTCTTTTTAACTTGCCTATGTTGAAAAGCCCTAATTTATTTTAGACCTTTGTGTTTGGTTCTTCCTACTGCCTGATTCTTGTTAAGTATTCTGTGATTATCATGCTTCGAATGATTCTTTAGTTTGTTTTTGGCATCTCTGTGTGATTATATTTATATGTTGTTCATCTCTTGCCTCTTTCTGTAAACGTTGCTAGACCTGTCTATTTGCTACTGTTATTTGCCTTCTCTATTTATATATTGAAGCATGGTATATCAATCCCTTCTTGACTGACTTGATTCCCTTATTTGATGGTTTCCTGTAAAACCCTAGGGTGTTACTCGAATGTGTAAGCTGATTGATTTACTGTATCATCTCATTCTACTGACTTACTCCTTAATTGGAGTTTTCTGAACTTGGTCCTAATTGTTTACCCTATTGCTTGGTAAACATGATTTTCTTTCCTTGTTGATTATTGACTGATCTTACTCTGCCTTATATAACTATGTATTGTTACCGTTTGAATTTGAATCCCTTGACCTAAGGGAGTGATTGTCTTGATTCCTTGGTTAATTGATTCCGAGTTCCCTATTACTTAACAGGCTTGGATTCTTTCCTTATTTAAGTATGGTACTGATTTTCCTTTACCTTATGTGGCTATATTGTCTTACCATTTTTGAGTTTCAATCCCTTGACTTAAGGGAACCGTGTATTTTCCTATACTAATTTGATTCTGCCTTCTCTTACTACCATGCATTTGTGATTCTTGCCTTATTTGAGCACCTGTTTTCAACTATAAATACTTATGCTCTTTCATTAAACAAAAACTGAACAATAACACTGTTCTAAGCTTCTCACACACACACAAACTTGTGTTAAAAACTCTGTCTTTCTTACAAAGCTCTTTGCTCTACTACTCTCTTCTTTTGCTCTTGGTTACTGTTAGCCGGCTAGAAGTCAAGGCTAACCATTGTGCTCTTTTGTCTTGCTCTTTCATTCCACCTGCTCTTTTCTCACTGGTATGTTTTAACTAATATTCTAGTGTCAAACCAATGTTCTTACTACTGTTTCAGTTTATCATATTCCTAATTGTCTTCTACTTGTGCTTCTGCTGTTCAACATCCAATTAATCTCTTGTTTATCTATTAGTACTTACCATGCTTTATCTCTTTAAGACTTACATGCTCTGGCTGTGTCACGACTTGTTCTCCAAGAGGAATTTTGGTAGTCTTTCATACCATGCTCTTTGTCACGACCCGAAATCCCACCTTCGGGCCATGACTGCGTCTAATGTTGAACCCGCTAGACAAGCCAACATTTGAACTAAATAAAACTCATTAACAACTAAAACGAACGAGATAACTAAGGCATCGATGGTCAACAATATGAAGGTTAACAAATTACCAAAAATAATATAGCAACTTCGAAATAAAACCCATATAAAAATCCCAGAACTGGTGTCACATACTCACGAACTGTCTAAGAGATTACTAAAACAAAGGTCTGAAAATAAGTACATATGATTGTCTTTGAACTATAAGATAAGACAGAGCTGAAAGTGAAGGGTAGAAGGTGACGCCAAGGCCCACGAACGTCTGCGGGTCTACCTCGATGTCTCCTGTATGAACTGATGGAATGCTCCGACCGTCAGTGACCACCGGGTCTGGTTGCGTAGTGTGCACAACATAAAGAAGTGCAGGTGTAGCTTCAGTACAACCGACCCCATGTATTGAGTAAGTGCCGAGCCTAACCTCGGCGAAGTAGTGACGAGGCTAGGACTGACAACAATATATGTACATGTGCAATTCTATATAATAACAGGAAAAAATCGACGGAAATAAGCGAGTAAGACAGATACGGGGAGAACATGCTGGGGGTAAAAGGGGCAAAGAATGCTAGCACAGTAGAACAGGGAAATAACTGAAATAGAAAAAAAAAGTAAAAGCAGGAATTTAACGTCTCAGAATAGATAATGAACAACAAAAGGCACGGCATGTCCCCTCGTGCATAACCTCACAATCACTCGGCACGGAATGTCCCCTCGTGCATATATAGTAACACTAGGAACGGAATGTCCCCTCGTGCAATAAATAATCAATGATCAACACGGCATGTCCTCTCGTGTGATAAATAATAAACAATCGGCACGGCATGTCCCCTCGTGCGATAAATAATAAACGATCAACACAGCATGTCCCCTCGTGTGATAAATAATAAACGATCAACACGACATGTCCCCTCATGTGATAAATAATAAACGATCAACACGGCATGTCCCCTCGTGTGATAAACAATAAACAATCAGCACGGCATGTCCCCTCGTGCGATAAATAATATAAAAGCAACAATATAATGTGAACATCAACAGCGAGAAATCTCAAGTGTAAGGAAATGCTCAATAAAACTCTATCGTTCCGGCAAGGGACTCAGCTATAACCAACCTCGCATCAGAAATACAAGTTCAACAGTAAAAGCCTCAACTAAAACAAATAACACAATAACTCCCCATGTCATGAAACAACA